>JANSTV010111044.1:0-18859 GCA_027564135.1 Lestremia cinerea
GGTATGATCGACAGCTTGGCAATCGAGCTCAGCGGCTGATATGTCTCATGGAGTATGTGAACAATCTGCGACAAGCTGTGATGTCGATTCAAATGAGATTGCAATTGTTCGCGCATCATCGAGTGGGCATTTATTGCTGAGTTTCCGCCTGAGAACACCATTTTGAATTCCTTCACATCGGTGCACCAGAAAATGTTGACCGTGACCTCTTTATTGAGCCCGTAGCCCAGCAGAAGATTCGTGTAGGAGTACGATTTCACAACAACGTAGTTTTGCAAATTCAAATCTAGAATACAGAACGAAAATAGAATGCGTTGTCGTTTATGCATTCGCATGTAAGCAATCCTCCCACGTACCGTTCTTGTATTGTTCGGCAAAGTCATGTACCAAACAGTACAAATATACGATTTTCGTCCAATCGTTTAGCAAACTGTCAATCAGTTTGCCCACCGTTTCAGTGGATCCCATCTCGTGTTGGAAATACAATGCTCGCCGAAGACCTTGCTCACGATGATGAGTACTTTGCAACGGCGTGCCGAAAAACACCAACTCAGTGATCCAGTGCCGAGTTGAATGCGCCACTTTCACTTGAGATCGAATGGAAACAGACAGCAATCGCTTCAACAAGGCTATCCAGATATTTTTGTCAATGATCAATCCGGCCAATTGATTATGCTGCGAAAAGTTGCGAATTCGGTGATGATTCAGGCACAAAAAAATGGGCGATGAACGACTTACCTTCTGCGTATCAGCCGCAGCCGGGTTCGAAGTGGACTTGGGTGGAATAGCTTGCGGTATGGGTTGCGGAAGTGTCAGTAATTTCAACACAAGCGATGTTGCGTTGGCCTCGACTTGCAGTCCCGAATGAGCAATCTTTCGCTTGGTCAGCTCTTGTGCCAGAGCAACGAACGGCAATTTCTCATCACACATGGCGACTACATGAGCCAGTTCGGGTATGAAGTAGGCTGGATAAATGGTTTTTTGATATTTTGCCGGTGGTCCACTGCAGCCAAAATCGAACGATGAGAATCTCCGCTTGCCCAATGAACATTCTGCAATGATATCGGTCGTTAGTTGGTGCTTCGTGTGAAGTACGGTGCTTGGCTCACCATCAACATAAGTACCGGGTCCATGTGTTGCAGTGAATGTATCGAATTCAATTAAGTTCTGAACTTTTAAGTACATTTTCGGGATGTCACCTTCGGCCTTTTCCTGCTCGGCATTCTCTTGTTCGATTGATGAATGTTTGACGTGCAATAAATAGAATTGATATTCCATTTCGCAGGCATTTGAGGATTTCTCTCGAATTTCAACGATCTGAAAATTTTTCAAAAAACAACAATTTTGATTTCACGATCTGAGAAGCGACTTGCATCAGTTGTTCCACTCACCAAAATAACATTCGGATGTCGATGCAGCTTCACATAAATCTTATGCTGTTTTTCAATTTTGCTGATCGGGTGGTCGGAAGGATACAACAATGGCAAACGTTCATACGGTGTGGCTGGTAGATGCTGCAGAGTTTTTTCACATCGTCGCTGCGTTATCCAATACCGTAACTCCGACACTAGATTCGGCAACTTGTTCAAGTCAGAGTTCAAAGCTGTCTGCAAGTCTGGTATGACCGTGCAGTCCAGATGCTTTGGTACGTGACATTTAAGCATGCCGGTGTGTGTATCGACGGTTATGTGGATTTGCTCGGCCCGGAGACAGGGATTCAATACGGGAACGGTGAGAATTGCTGGCGTTCCTTGTAGATGATCTGGACAAACGATATTTCAAGGTTATCGCTGAAATGCTAGAATTTCGATTGAAGAAGGCAAACACTCACAGTCAACGTCTTTGAGGAAAGTTTGAAATTCAATTTTGATATCACTCAGCCGGGACAGTGACCGAATGTACACGGTGTGTACCAAGAGGCGTTCCATCGACAGAAGATCAGAGCGTACGGCACGATCAGCTACCTCAGAAGATTCCTTATTTCCAATCGATGGTAAATGGAATACGGCCAACGGACGGGCATTGTCATTCGGGTCTGTTTGCACGGTGAGCCGATAGCCGAGCTCCGACTTGGGATCTTTACTTGTCAATTCGCGCCAGTAGGAAACCGTCAACTTACTGCCCGGTATGTACTCGTCCACATGAATATTTTCATCTAAACGATCCATTATCAATCGCAACGTTTGCGTGTACAACACTTCCAACTGTAACGACTGACAGAAGAAATGCAAGCAATTGTACACTTCCGACAAAGAATTCTGATTGTCGACCAGGCGGGCCTGAATCAACTGATGAATGTAATTTTTCTGCAGCGTGTGAACTAAGGCCTTTCCGTCACCGGTTTCTTTGTCTTCCACTAAAATATCGATTTCCAGTAGTCGCCACGGCACATTTGGTCCATCGCCCATTACTGTCAGCGAAACCTCAAATTCGTGTTCGACATGGAACGTGACACGTCCACTTTCAATTTTGAATTTTCGCATTTGCGGCAGCAGATGACCGGTGACGAGTCGGTGTTGAATCACTTGATTTAAACGCAACAGTGTTTGCCGTTTTTCATTTGGTTTTATCGGATCCGGTGGAACAATTTTCTCTCGAATGCATGCTGGTAAACGTGAGTATGTTCCGGTTGTGAGTATTTCAACTGCAGCCGGGATATGAAAATTCGGTAATCGAGCATGGACTAAGGTCTCACGAGCCATACGCGCCAACATATCAGCTGTATCAACAAACAGCATCGATTGTTTGTCCAGAAAGCTCATTATGTGCTAAAACAATTGAAAAGACCGTATGAAGTTTTCGTTGACTTTGTTCGGACCAGAAACCGAGCCCGTCGAAACACTTACCGCTGATTTGTCGACCTTCGAGGCTGAATTGGCCCATTTCACCAAGGCCAACAGGCGGATGAATAACTGTCGCGTTCGAGCCGAAAAGTTGTAAATCTCAATTTTACGTTCCAAATCGGATTTGCGCGGCAGCCTAAAATGGCAATCATGGAATGGTCAAATCGGTTATTAGTCACCCGGAGCACATTGCTGTGCTCGGCCTCATCTCAATCAATCACTTACAATTCCGCCAGAACCGTCAGCTCGTGGTAGGTTCTCTGTATTATGAAATCAATGAGCATTCCCAATGATATCGAGCCACCGCGGGGCCCTTCTTGACCAGAAGATATGTAACCGGCCACCGCACTTTGTAAACTTTCCAATGGTTGTGGTGGCATTTTCACAAGGTTTTCTCCTCAATAGTTTTGAAATACGTTGGCGTTATTGCCTAATTTTATCGCATAATAATTATTTTATTTGAATTTAGTCGCGAAATTTAATCATTAATGGTTAATTTTGTATAAGAAACACACAACTCTAACTCACAATAATAAAATTGTCGACTGGAGGTACGCTGCTGTCACCGAACTCGGATTCAATATGGAAGACACTTATCGATAATATTTGACGATTTTGATCGCCATCTTTGGGGGAAAGCGGTAACTTCGGTTACAGAATCGAACCACTTTTAATCGTAGTCTGCAGACAAACGATCCATAGTTTTTGGACCAAATTCAGTTGATGGTCGGTCAATGATTCATATTTGATTTATATGCTAGCCGTTCGCCCAGAAACTCGATGTTTAATGCGCAATGCCACTTGAAAAGCTGCCCGTGTTTTTACTTTCCGTTGCGGCCACCTCTCGCAGGCAGATGGAGCCTCCGGAAAATGAAGACTGAAGAAAGACGGATTATATTTTCCACATTTGATTACAAATATATATTTATTAATCATCGCACATTATTTTGCGCTACAATTGTATACAATTTCAAACTCAGAAGCATTTCCGTATAAAATTTTATGAACGATTTTGAAGCTTTTACGTGGACATGAGCATGTCGATAACATAGAGCCATGACTTTATTATTAACATAAAATATTCTAGTTTTTAATTCCTCGTAGCATTTATAATTTCCCAACAACCATCACAGACTCGAACTGGCTTGGACAATTGACCTTTTTCGTTTGGAAGCGGTGCAGCTTGCTTTGAACAATTATTGCAGAAAATATCACCACAATTTCGGCAATGATGCTGAAATCAAAATAGAAATATTTAATTTCGATCTTCAATTGAATTACCATCGCGATTAGTCGTCATACCTTTCTTCGAGACATGCTAAACTCTCGTTGACACCCCTTGCATTCTTTCCGTTCATAATCTGGTGTCCACACTCCTCCTCCAGCGCCAGCATCATTTCCTGATCGGCTGCCATTCAAATCGTTTGTTCGAACTTTCTCTTGCAGCTCGGAAACCTGCAGCTTGCTGACGCTCAATTGAATGCCCAGCTCTTCTAGGGTTGTCTGAGCCTCAGACCATTGTTTTTTGGCGCGTTCCAATTCGTTGCGCACCCGATCATGTTTATTCCCCTCTTCGTTCAATTTCTTTATGTTCAATTGCAAGGAGCTTATATTTTCCTTGAGTTTCACTTCCTTTTCTTGCAGAGACTGGCGCCATTCGCGTTCAATGCGCAAATCAGCTTCAGCACGTGCCGCTCGCTCATCACATGACACCACTTGCAAGGATAGTGTTTGTGAACTGTCTTGGAGCGCTGATAGGCTTGCCATTTCGGAGGAATATCTACACGCAAAGACATTGACAAAACAAAATGTAAAATTAAAATCAAGAAGGAACATGAAATGGAGGATGCCTGGGGAAATTGAGATTTGTCAGAGAAGCTACTGGTTGAATTAAATGAGTCAAGAATGCGAAGGAACCTCCAAAGCTATTTCTTTTTCCATTCGACCAATAGTTTCTCGATCAAGAATGCAGCAACCCAACCGATGGCTATCCCTTTTCACCAAGCAATTGGAGTCGTTAGCCTCCCAAGCCGACTGACAGAGCCAAAATAACGTACTTTCTCTCTAACTGCGATATCACACTCCCCATCGTCTCCTTCTGCGACTCAAGCTTGGTCAGCAATTCGCTTTTATGTTTCAGAGAGGCTTCGCACTCCTAAAAATCGATAAAGGGGAATTCAATTAATTGAAATGATAAAATGAATGAAAGTTCCAAGGTTTTTTGTTCTGATTATTCATATTTTTCTTTTAACATTATTATTGTTGTATTTTCATATTCATATTGGTTTCTTCCTTCTTCTTCTTTTTTTCTTGTAATATTGAAATGGATGATATATTAATATATACAAAAAAAGCAGTACTGATGAAGCTCTGCCTCCGACATCCAGCAAGGGAACACATCACTCCAATGCCGAAGGAGAGGTGATGCGCTAATAGTTGATATAAGTTGAATGAAAGTTCATCAAGCTGGTTGGATTAATTTGGAGGAGAATAAGCTACAAATCGTCCATTTCGAGAGCTCATCATTTTCCATCGGGCTTGCTTTCGATGGGTTTTGTGTCAGTGGATGGTGTGCTCGGTGGCAAAGGTTCACTTGGTGTTGTGACCGATGGTGATTTACGAATTTTATTTGCATTAAACGGTGGAATCGGATCAATATAGTGCGGTTTTTTCATTGGTGGCCCGTCGGCCTTTCCCTTTGACGAGCCCGACTTCTTCGCATTATGTTCATCTTCAGCTCGATTCTTATTTTCCAGTGACTGCAGAATTTTACCAATCTGCGATGCTTTCACTTGTAGCCGAGCTACCATATCCCCCTTTTGCGTGAGTTCGAATTCACATTCCTATGATGATGTTAAATTGGTCAAAGGTTTAGGAGAGAAGGAATCAGATCAGAATTAATTTAGCATTTATTCAATTTAAAAGAAATGCCGATTAGTTGACTTTGTCTTGCTCGTGTCCCTAAAATAAATTGAGAGAGTTTCATTTTGATAATTACCTGCAATTTCTTGTACATCTCCAGATTGATTTGCTTGATATCTTCCAATTGACGTCGCAGCGAGACTATCGTGTCTTGTTTCTCATGAATGTCCTTCTCCAGGAGTTTCATGGCCATCTCTGTTTCAGCCTTGAGTGATACCTAAAATTTTGTTTCAGAGTATAGTGGCTGAGTCAGCATGGGGAAGATGTGACGCAGTTTACTTGAAGTTCCAATTCCCGTTCCACATCCTGTCTCTTCTTCCGTTCGTAATTCAATGCTTCAACCATTTCTGGATCGATGCGATCCAGAACGTTGTCATTGTTGTTGGGCTGCGCTGATGCGTTGCTGCCAGGGCCATTCTGTATGCTTTGCCGCATTGCCGCATTTTCAGCTTGTAATGCCATCAAACTATTTCGAGCGATGGCTAAGTCTTCTTTCATCAATGCATTTGTCGTGGTCAGCGATTCAACTTTTGACTGTAGATTCCCAACCGTGGCACTGATCGAGGAAAAAGTGTTTTCGAAATTGAGCGATTGTGTTGCGAAAATGCGCTAAGAGTCGCCTTACTTGAGATGCCTATTCAGCTCTTCGATATAATTCTTCTGATCTAAAACAGCCGTCATATTGCCTGGCACACTTTCAATGGCATTTTGTACATCTTCTTCCGGACTAGCCCGCGAGCTAGTGCGCAGATACAAGGAAAAATCGATGACTCCTTGCTGAGAATCCAGATCTTCCTCTTTGAAACACAGATTGCAGTCGATGACATTCAGTCCGACCAGTATGCCCATTATGACAATCACTTCCTCGCTCATCATCAGCGCATGTGGCTCGTAATATTCGGCCAGCGCTTCGTCCTTGTGCTCAATCAAAGATTGCAAGTAATCAGCGAGTTTCTTCTGCATCAGTGCGATACGCAGCCAAGCCCGAGCTCGTCCCATGGCCGTTCGAACAGTTGGCAGATCACGAACACTGGTCGTTATGTCTTGTGCTTCATAGCAATATTTCTCGACGCTCTGCAGAATGTCCCAGAGTTCCTTTTTCGGGCCGAGCAATCCTTTCTTAGGCTTCAACCCGTGCCGCAGTACATGCTCTAGCACGATGAAGAAATGTTGCAACGGAAGATGATCTGAGTCAAGCATGCGTCCGTAACGCAACGATTGTTCGAGGAGCTCTTTGACCACCAACTTGCAGATATTCACTAAGTTGCTGCGTTCAATGGCGGCCGGATCGCGTGCTGGAAGGATTCCAATTCAAAGTTTTTTCGATTTTTTTTTTTCAAAAGAAAAAGATTTGAACAATGGGTTACATTATTCAATTGACATTTTGGTTTCTTTTCTTCGAAATAAATTTTGGAACGTTTTCAAATGACAATTCATTCTCAATTTCTCTCTGGTGAGTGATGGCGATTTGGCGCAATGCCCGAATGGCTTCGAGAGATGAAAGAAACGTTTTGAAATCGACAAATCAGTAGATCTCGCTTCAAATGCGCATCTTGTGATTCGTGTGGAATGGAGGCAAGAGTCTGAGCGTTTCGGATGAGAAACAATCAGGAAAGCTTTGGCGCAAAATCAAAAGAAATTTATCGTTTTGCAAAATTTCGAAATAAATGAATCAAAATTGCCAACGAAAAAACATAAATTTCTCGAAATGCAAAACAAAATACTGCGAAATTGCCATTCAAGCAAATGTACGGGAGGCCACTTCACTGCTTTGAAATGCTTTCTGTCAATAGCTTGCCGCAAATGTTGAAACATAACTCAAAAATGAAAGAATTGAACAATCGCAATTGGAATGTTTTTCTTGTAAATTTCGGATGAAAATTCAGTCTGAGGGGAATCTGCCCAAGTGGGAAAACATTTGAAATGATTGCGGAAAAACATTCGCCTTGGCCTTGAACAAAATACGAACCAAACCAGACATATGGAACGAAATGATAACGAACAACTGAAAAGTAAAAGGCACCTACAATAATTAGCCCAATCACGTTCTGCTTTGTCTTCGCATTTATTATTTCCAATACCAAAATTAGCAACGGTGCCAGAGTCATCGTGGTGACCATTTCCACTCTCTTGGATATCCAAATCTTGGAGCTCCTTCAGGCACAACCATTCACCGTCGACCGATACCCGAAAATTGCACAGATAAATGGTGTCCTGAGCTCCGGCCACCTCTTCCATTTCACCATGGTGACTGCCTCTCGGCAATGTAATTGTATTCGAATTGTTGTGATTATTATTTGAGCCACGCATTTTCCAATCTCGATTTCAACTCAACAAAAACTAGCTCAAAACAGACGGGCGAGCTGGTGACGTCTCTATCTGGTTGACGGAAAACAGAGAAAAACCATCGATTAATAAAGCCCAAGGTGCTCCTTCAAGCCCATATGCAGTTCCATTCACTTACCTTCTTCCTCTTCTTCTTGCTTTTGAATAATTAATATTGCAATTTTGCTCAAATTTGCACAATTTCCATGCAATATTTTCAAAACACCGCCCCGAAACCGATTCTCGACGAATAAATGAAAATTTTCAATTGAATTTCGCACTCAACACAAATCACTTTGTTTTCCTTTCGGTTTCGCATTCACTTGATGTACCGCACACTCATGAAAATCTCCGACAAATCGATCAGACAATTCATTCAACCGTAATTTCAAAATATGAATAGCGAATCGACCGCAATGAATAATGATTATTTCGCGTTCGTCCTCCGCGAATCGAATAATTTTGCCCCCGTCGCAACGCAGCCAATCAAAGTAATATTTTTGTATAAATAAAGTTGCAACAATGAGACGTCATTTTGATTATTGATTTTTCCGTATTATCGAAGTTCCACTGTTGCTGTTCGCTTTCGGTCTGTGTGCACGCATAACATTTTCCACTTGAAAGAGCACCACTTCGCAGGGGAAAAAAAGCGGGGAATTGTCGGAAAATTCAAACTAGAATCGTAGCGATGCATCTTGCGTTCTTTTCTAGTCGGCCGGTGGGATAAACATTGGGGCTCAACTGTCATACGGAATTTGAATTTCAGATAAGTTCGTTGGAAATGATTTGATTCAAATCAGATTCGACCGGTGGAGGAATAGTGGGCGAAGAACTGACATGAGGAGATGTTCCACAAGGATTTCTCACATCCACCAAAGAAAAATAGCCGATAACAGAGTCTTGGGCAATGAACAGACGATCTGTTAACACATCGATTCGCAAGCGCCGACGAGCGTCGGTGACAGAATTGGAAGAAAAAACTCTTACCTGATTTATTCTCAATGTCGGCATCATTACCGGCTGAACTGCTAGATTTTACCTCATTCGTTCTGGACAAACCAGCTGGTAAACTAGTCTGGGAGGTTGAACTTTCCGATCGCTTGAACGTATCACGTAAGCTCCGAAGCGACGATAACGATGTTGATTTTTTCGGCGAAGCACCTGATGCATTCCCATCGTCTTCACTTTCGCTACGTCTCACAAACAGATTCTCACTCATTTCACGGTTTGTTGTGTTGACACGAGGCAAGAAAATATTATTGCGGTTATTTTTTTGCCAACAATTTTTCTAATCGAAAAACACGTTGATAAACTGAGTGCTGATTGCGGATGCCGAATTTCAAATTGGATTTACGAATTCCTGCAATATATTTTCTCGGAAATATTTCGCTTCAATTATCTAGAAACTAATCACACATCAGTTGACAATGGCGGAGGGCTTTCAATGCAATTAATTCAATTTGCATTTTTGATTGTTGGTTTATTTACACGAAACGAAAATTTCTGTTGCCACCAGTTTTTTTTGTCATCTAATTTGTTTTATTTGTGTTGTTTTTTTAAGCAAATGTTATTCTTAGTTTTTGTGAAATGTCATAGGCTGTGATGATTGCGCTCAGTGGACTGCAATGGTACCAACTCTACTGACTGAAAAATCATCTGCTCATATTCACCACAGTCAGTGTGTTTCACTTGGAGATGTCCTCCCAGATTTCCATGACCGTCCCTCCATTTCTGGACTTTTGAACCCCATTCTATTCGCACTTTGTCCTCATCGAGATTCTCACTGCACCCAAAATGCAACCGCCGAAAATGATTCGCCGACCAAAACCCCACCACTCATCAAAACTCACCACAAATTGGAGAATACACAACCATCGACAATATATCAACTTCACCATGAAACAGACCAGCTGATTTTGATTACTGCGCTGCAAAGCATTTGTCATTCAATGATTGTTCAAAACGTTGGTTCGTATTTCATTTGGTTTATTATTGTTATTTATCCATTCGTTGTTTTGAATTCGGACTGCGAATTGAGAAATTCCGTTGATATAATTGCATGCAATCGCACTAAGCAGACGATAAGGCTGTGTTATTCAGAAATTGAATATAAAACCATTTTGGTTCGAGCGCGATAAAGTTCGCGGAATATCAGTTTATCCAATTGGCATGGGATTCAATCTCAGCGTAGATTAATCTTGGAAACCAATCGAAGAGCGAAACATTCATTTTCCTTGCTGTCGGTTCATTTGACACTCATGTGTGCGTGTTCGTGTGCAAAAAGCGGTCTCAACACTATCCAATCAGAATCTGAGAGGAGATCTGAATGAAACGCAAAACCTGTTCCAGGTTTGTGAATAATATTATTTGTTTATTTATAAATGAATGAGTAGAAAAAATCGAATTAACAACCTCAAAAGAAAACAACAGAGCAAAAAAGCGAAAAAAAGGTTCTTGCTGCCGCTGTGTGTCTCTCTCTAACCAAAGTGCCTTGTGTCAATGTTATTGTGTGCTGCCGTTTTCGGTGCGATTTTTTCAGAACAACGAAAGTCAATCCTTTTGAGATGATAAAACTGAGATGGTTTGATCTTTTGTTCGAACCGAACCGTTCGATTCGAGCAAGATGTCGATTTGACGAGCATTTCGTCAGAAAAAACGGCAACCGATCGAAATTGCAACATGCATCTTGTACAACGCAAATTGCAAATCAATGTTCATTGTTTGGGTTTTCGACAGACGCGACACTGAAATCTACTGCGCGACAATAATTGCTGACATTGAATGACCAACCTGAAATGAGGCGAGCGAGAGAAAAGAAACGTAAAGTCCGATACAAACAGAAAAAAAGCTCTGCTTGCATACCAAAACAAGATTCACATGTTTTTATTTTGATTGTTACGTCACATTGTGTGTGGCGTGCGGTTTTCTCGTGTTATGTTTGTTGTTGTTGTTAAAATGGCTTTTGGCCGACATGCCACAGCCAATACCAATCGAATAGTGTAAAATTCGTTTTCGATTTCATTTCATCACAGTCTTATTGCGTTGAATCAAAGCGATTGCACTTGATTCTGCACGGCACTGGTGGAGATAATGAAAATTTGTTGTGGAATCGATAATTGGTTTTTGAGAAGCAAATGTGTCGGGAATTGATTAGTTGTGTGCCGAATGGCTCATCTCTCTCTCATCTCATCGAGCACACTAGCAACTGAGTCTACATGTATTTCGTTGAGAAATTCGAATGCAACAATAAAATGTCAAAGACCTTGCATCGGCACGTTTCTTGATGACATTTCAAATATTCGGTTGCCAAACGGTGAGCTCTCCAACAACTCCGAGTAGCATGATTCGTTTCCCAGGCATGCAGTTTCTGAAGGCATCGCTTAAATTTCTTATCAAGCGATTCATAGTCATTTTCATGAAGCAAAACAAAAAGTTGAAGAAAAAAAATGGAGAGGAAATAATGGCGACCAAGCCCCAAAGATGATAGCCATAAGTACTACACTTTTTACACAAAACACTACGCATCTTCGTCGCGGTCAAATTCGATTCGCATTGTAACTGATTCAATTATTTGCGCAAATTGGAAAAGAATAGTCATTTTGCAAAAAGCACTTGACAAGTGCTTGGCGTGAACGGAGAACGAAGCAGGAAAAAAACACAAGAGGCACAAAACCGCACACATTCATGATTTATGATTCCATTTTATAAAATGGAAACGACGGTCCTCCATTTATCGTCTTGTCTCCTCCGCCACTTGAAATTATTTCAATACAATTTATAATCACTTTTGTTCATTCGGTTTGATTCATTTTGTGGATTCTTTTCGGAATTGGGAATTGAGATTCATTCATGTTGATCATTCCCATGGGGACAATTGGCATAGTAACATACACTGCTTTGACTGGGCCAGACTTGGTTGAACTAACAAGTAGTTTGATGTTGATCAGTTCAAATCGTCAGCCAAGACTTTCAATTTCGCGCGGAAGGCACGTAGAGTTCGTTGCCACGAGGTGAGGAGTTTTGAGAGTGAAATTTTGCTTGAATGTTTCGTGGTTCGATCGTACTACAGTGAGTCACTGCCAGTGACAATTACATCTTTGTGACAGTTCTGATGAGTAATCGGTGACATTCAAAGCAGCTAATCGAAGGGGAGTTTCGGTGATAACGATTTCCAGATGATTCAAATCATGAGATAGTCAACCACTATTCCAACCGCACAATCGCATCCGCAAGCGATTGCTGTGACTTCCAAACAAACACAAGCAATCTTGGAAGAAATTCAACTAACGTTGCTCTTCAACAACTTAATCTCGAAAAAAAAAACAAAAACAAAAACAAAGAAATCCCTTCTGAGTCGATAATAAATTGAAGATAAATCAAAACCATATTTCCATTTCGTAATTTTTATTTTCATTCCGCAGTTACACAGACGAAGCATCATTACCGAGCTAGGCGAACAACGCTGATGAAATGAAACTCATGTGAATCAATATCGAACGAAGCTGCTGACACACAAACCATTCGAAAGCTTCGATGAACGTCGAATTTCTACGAATTGAAACGATAAAACAGCAAAACCAAACAAAGACAAGAGAATTTAATCCGAACGTGTCCAAGATCACAATTTGAGATAAGAATAACGTGGGCGATGCGACAGTTCATTCTCAACAAGTCTGAAAGTCATTATCAAATGTGAATAAATAAAGTTTGATTGTTCTCAAATTAATATTGCCGAGTGAATTCGCGAGTGAGATTCATTGGCTTTTACCGGAGAGCAAGTTTCATTATTTTCCGAAGGGAAACGCCAAACGAAAACGAAACAAAAAACGAAAAATTGAACAGTTAACGCGAGTGTGTGATAGGTGAGTGCGCGTGAGAAAACCAGCCAAAATGAATACATCAACGATATCGCCGTTTGTGGATGAGACCTTGCAGTATGTTTACACTGAACTGATCCAGCATTACCTTCCGGATTACATAAAAACCATCGAGTTCGAATACCGACCGTGGGTATTTTCAATCATTGGTGCAACGCTGATCGGCCTAAGTGGAATTCTGCCATTGGTGATCATTCCCGTTGACACTGGCGGCAAAAAGGACTCCAAGGATTACAGTGATCGTAAGTTAAATGACTGGTTTTCTTGACGATCTTCGCGTCAATATCAAGTCCGTCGATCATCGGTATGCAACGGTACATCCCCTTCGCGACATTTCTCACCGCAATTGTTCCACATTGGTCATGAGGCCTTATCTCAATTCGAAAGAACGCGTGCTTGCGATTGAATGTCAGAAATATCGACCATAAATTACTCTGGCGACAAGAAATTTTCGAAAAATAAATGAAAAGAAGTGAAAAGTACGGAAAAAAATCCTTTTCAACCAGCAACAAAGTAGTTGAAAACGACAATGACTTTGCCGGGACCACATCTAATGTTGTGTTTGATTCGGCTCCACCTATCAGCGCACTGTTGGTCACCGTTACGTGGTCTATCGCATGGCTCACATGGTCAACAATCCAAACGATAAGATATTTCTGTTTGAGTTGATTGAAGAAATAGACGATCGAACGAATGAAAATTGAGTTTGGGAGCACAATCGTCATAAATATGACGAAATTGCTTTAATTTATGGTCTTATTGTTGGCACTCAATGGAGAGTACTGGATATTGTTGGTAGTTTTGAAGAGATTTGGTTGGGAATCTTGACCCCTTTAGTGCTAGTGCGCCGACTGGTCAGGGTTGGATTTAAGTGGTGGATTGAAAATTACTCGCATTTGATTTTATCGCTATCTTTCAGTGCTGAACGATGGATAGATTCGATTGAAGTGAGAGGCTCTGCTGAAAAGTCGATTTTTATTGTTCGAAACTTCAGTCAAAATAATCACACATCTCCCTCTCCCTCACTCTTTACAGCTGCCGAATCGAAATCCCTCAAGTTACTCTTAAGCTTTGCCGTTGGTGGTTTACTTGGTGACGTATTCCTACATCTTCTTCCGGAAGCATGGAGCAGTGATATCGCCGAAGCAGACAGTGAGTGCGACCCCCTCAATGAAACATACAGAAAATCGACTAACCATTTTCCGAACTCATTCCAGGTCACGGACATCCGTCAATGCGTAGTGGTCTCTGGGTACTTGCAGGAGTTTTGATCTTCACAATTGTCGAAAAGATATTCTCCGGTTATGTGAATGCCGATGAGAGCAATCCCCAGCCAAAATGTGTCAACATTGCCAATTGCCTTTTGCGAAAGTCAGGTGAGCTTGGGGAAGGAAAGGAAGGTTTGACTTGTGCCCAGAATGGTTCCTGTGACATTGAAGACGTGCCAAACGGTTGTTTCTTGGCTGCTGGAGCCAAGAAGGATAAAGAGCCTGCTAAGAAAATTGCTGGCTATTTGAATTTGATAGCCAACTCAATTGACAATTTCACCCATGGCTTGGCGGTGGCTGGTTCGTTTTTGGTATCGTTTCGACACGGTGTGCTTGGCACCTTCGCAATTTTGTGTAAGTTTGATTTTGTTGCTTTCTGATGGCAGTCGATACTCATCTAAATGAAAACTGTTTTCCAGTGCACGAGATTCCGCACGAGGTCGGTGATTTTGCCATATTGCTCCGATCCGGATTCAGTCGTTGGGATGCAGCCAAAGCTCAATTATTGACTGCCGGTGCTGGCCTATTGGGTGCCTTGGTGGCCATTGGCGGCTCTGGTGTGACATCTGCAATGGAAGCACGGACATCATGGATTATGCCATTCACTGCTGGCGGTTTCTTGCATATATCTCTCGTAACTGTTCTACCCGACCTCCTCCAAGAGACCGACACTCGAGAGTCCCTGAAACAATTTGCAGCGCTCATTGCCGGAATCGCTGTTATGGCTGTTATGACGATACTGTTTGAATCATGAGCAAATGAATGTTAGCTTCTAAAATTATTATGTTATAAATATTTGTGTTAAATTCTTAGCGAAATGTCAACACCGAGATCCGGTTGCACGGACCGATCAATGTCGACATTCGCGTCATTGCTGTTAAGTTACTCAATTTCTCTTCATGTTCGATTTGGCCAACAGAATCTACCGTTGTGTTTATTGGTTTCGATTTCGAAAACCTGAACAAATAAGGAGGCGGGGTGAATGTCTTCGCTGACATGCAAGCTGTAAATAAAATTTAGTGGTTGGGATTCGTTCCAAAAATGAAATTAATTAAATTTATTAACCAACTGGCCGTTCAATAAATCACATTTGAATAATCTAAAAGCACAACTCTACGAACTGTTGGAAAATATGAATTTTCAAGAAATGCCGCGCGCCATCATTCATTTGCTGCACGAACAACAAACCAACTAAGATTGGTCGAACTGAAAAATTCATTTGTTGCCATTTTGACATTGAAAAAAAGAAGATGAAATTAACGAAAACAAAAGAAACAAAATCGAAACAAATCTATTCAATTATTAAACTATTTGCTTAGTTATATCAAAGTTGATGAAAATCCATAAAATGAGAGGGAACAAAATTAAAGAGAACATTTTAAACATATTTGTGATAACATTACAAGTAGATTACTTAGGCAATGTATTTTTGTAAAACAAGATTTAAAATAAAATGTTTTATTCTCTTGAATTAGAAAGGCAAATTTGGTCGAATTGAATTCCAAGTCAAGCTGTTTAAATTGGTTCGATTGGTGTCATCGACACAAAATGAGTTCAGCAGAACGCGCCCCAATCACATCGCAAGTGGTGAACGCTTCTCGATAACGGCACTCAGTCAATGAGATGATGCCTAAATGCTGTCCTGTTCACGCTTGCACATTCTTCATTTGCGATGCTCGGGCGGAAATTGCAAACGTTTCAATAAAAAAAAAAGCAATGACTATTGGCGTTAGTTTTCGGACCGCTTCAGAACGATATCAGTGTCAGATTTTATTCCATTCGGAATGAATCTTCAATTTCGCTCAATTTGTTTTCTTTGGCAATTTTATTTTTGTTTTTAAATTTTAGATAAACCGATCGTTAATGTTCGATCGTATCAAGTTTTAATCCAACATTTTAACCAAATTGTTTTAAGTCCGCACCATATATTTGTGATTCAATTCGATCGAATGAAAGCGGCGCCGCGCAAACTACGTGTTCAGAAATCGTGTCTCGTATAAAAACGCAAGCATTGAATCCAATCATGAGCCAAATCACAGATGAGAAATCAATAAAACGACATAGCATCGAAGATGCTTATGCCAACAACAATTGTAATATACAACATTCAATTGATGAAGAAGGTGCCCAAGATGCGCCAATTGCAAAAAAATTCAAATCGCATAATGGCAAACAAACCGCACAGAAAGCAGACAGGACACCTGTGTCGCACATCAAATTTTGCTCATTGCAATTTCCAAAAGAAATCCTGTCACCAATAACCGAAATCACAATTGACATGAATGTCGCAACGTTGAATTGCAGCAAAGAAGAAAGAGGTGAGTCAAAGTGAATTTCAATTGTGATTGGATGTGCGCGTTCAACGGTACGAGTGGAGACGGTGTGCTCAGTTTGACTATCGCCGCATCGATGGCGCTACCACACAGCATTTTGATCGCTCATGAAATCATTCGGTGTTCGGCGTTTTCTAACAAAACGAAACGGAGTCTGGAATGCAGCATCGCGTAGCATTGACCTATCCAACATTCAGATGCGGTGTTGTCAATACTTGTTTTGTTTACCAAACAGACAAACATTTCATATCATTTTTTGGGCTTTTTTCTGGGGGAAAAAACACAAAGACCGAAAACAGCCGAATCGACAAACACATTTGGTTGGCGCTGTCTCGACGGATCCAACGGACTTTCAAATTGGAATTGTTTTGTTTTAAAACGAATGAGAGCAAAATCAATAAACTGAAATTTCATGCAAATGAAATACAAGATTGCAGACGTGACTCTGGCGTAATGTGAACATAAACGCGGTTATGCTCTATGCCTTCTCGCCGTTTGGCACTGATTGGTAATATTGTGACTGGGATTGTCGTCTAAGCGTGTAACCACATTTTCATCGGGTATTTTATGCAATATTTGATTTTGTTGATCCAAATTGTGAGAGCAATTGCTTGTATTGGTGGGGTCCACGGTCACGGCTATTGCTTTTTGTTTTAATGGAGTATGGCTGCCATTTAACTACAAAGCGGGTAATCGCCGTTAGTGATGCGGTGCTGCGCTCAAGATTTTCCTTTGACGCAGTAACTGATGAATAAAACAAAGGCCAACGAGAAAATGCATCATGCTGCACAGCCTTTGTTCGGTTGACTTCAATTGGTTCAATGCGGCTTAGATGTCACTCGTACGGTCGATTAGACGCAAATTAACTGCAGGAGCTCATGTGTGGTTGGCTGTCCCTTCAGTTGCGAGAGTCACTGTTCTGGCAGCGGACAGAATGGTAGTTTTTTTTTTGTCCATTCGAGGATCGTTGCGAAATTGGGTAAATTACCTAGCTAATGGTCGATCCGACTGACGGTGACATTGCCTGCCCGCCAGTCATCATGGATCAACATGGCTAATGCATTTTGAATTTGTGCGAGAAACCATTGCCCGAACGACATCGAAAAAAAACGCATAAGACTCACATAGTTTAGTTAAATTTCTCAACCGTTAAAAAACACCATACGGCACATGTGCGATATGTGTGTGCCCACCGCACAGATAGTCAATGTTGATAGGTTTTTTCTCACATGCATTTTCCATGCTTGGCGCATAATGAGAGGCCAGAAGCAAAAGGAAGAAATGTATAAAATATCGAACATACGCTTGGTCGAGGCAGCCAAGACCACTTGGATGCCAATACATGCAAATAAAACAAAGCTTTTTTTTGTTTTCTTTCGGGTGTTTTTGCTTACTTTGACGCGATCCACTGGATTTTTCTCTTTGTCGACTCATTCTTCCTCTGCTCACCCGTTAAAGGATAAACTTACTCGATCGTCGACATCGTCGCCATTGTCGCCATCATCGCCATCATCGTCAACATCATCGTCATCGTCAATATCCAACATTATCATCTTTCAGTGTTCGCGTCAGATGGCCTGTGTAGGAGATTGAGTTACATGAATGTTTTCCAATTACTTGGTTTTGTTTTCGTTCAAATTCGAAGATGGAGATTTCGTCCAGTGAAATTTCCGCTGAACGATCAAAGTATCGTCGTATCGCTGGTGGCTCATTCTTTACAACGCATTCCCATTGATTGCGCCGTTTTACATCAACATTGTATCCGAATATCATTTCTCGCTTGCATTTAGGATATCTTAATTGAACGTAATTCAATCGTTTATGTCTTCGACACCGAAATCAATTGATATAAACATTTCCATTCCTATCCGTTTATCGTTTTGGTTCCTTGCCGTAAATTCGCTTCATGATTCACCGATTATAACCGATGCAAATGAGCTGTCTGGCGAGTAATTAACATTTTTGGCTGAAAAACAAATTCGTTTTGGAGATTCTTACCCAAAAAAAAAAAAAAAAAACAAAAAAACGGCCAACTTGTGGAGCGATCAACACGGTCATACTTGCGTGGGTCTCGTGCTGATTGCCTTCCATTCAAACCGTGTTTTTGGACTCGCGTCGAAAAGCTGAGCTTTGTCGTTCCGCCTGCAAATGGGCGAAAATCAGTTCATTATTTCGCTTCTGATTTTGGTTTCGGAAGGAATTCTTGTCAACGCAGGAATTCAAGTAATATGCAATACGCTACAATGAACCTACACCTTGACTTACCGTTAAAAGCAGTTGTAGCGAGCAAC
>JANSTV010111155.1:0-18854 GCA_027564135.1 Lestremia cinerea
TTTTAAATGTTTGCGGACACAATTGCGTGCTAAGAATTAATTGTATTTCGAACAGTATTCGATTCAGAAGGTAAATCACGTTTTTGAATAGGCTTTTTGCTGTTGCGACGCATTCGTGCAAATGCCGACAAATTTCCATCGTTTATGACCAATCAAAATGTTATGTGCGCCGGTGGCTAACGTCCTCTAATTGGACTTTAGACGTTTCTAATTGCATTTTGGCGTTTGTTTATTCGTGTAATCACGAAATTGAAATTCTTTCTCCGAAGAATTCTCTTGTTTCGATCCGCCTTCAGTTGACTTCACGAACATCGACCCTTCCGCGTGGCTGTGCGGCAGCGTCAACAGCGTGTTTCCAACTGTATTCGGCAGCCGGTTGCTGTACATCGCCCTCAAGTCCAGTGAAAGCTCGTCACAAGCTCTCTCGCCTCTCACTCTGTGTCACCTCTGCCGCTAGTGACCTTGACTCAAATCAATCAAAAACCAATCGTTTTCGATGTGCCCTTCGTCGATACGGAAATAATTCGGGATCATGATAAACGTACTGTAGCGCGGCGATCCGATGAAAATCGTTTTCAGCCGAATTGCGGTCATCGAAAACGACCAAAAATACTTTAATCTCCATGGGCTACTCTATCATCGATGCCATTGCGATATTCGCATGGAGGATTCAATGCGTACGCCCGTTCGTCAGTGCCCCCGTCCAATCACTTATCATTCGCTTATATAATTGCCAAATAGACGAACAATACCAGAGACGGCTGTTGATATCTCGACGCATTGTGACGGGCTTTGAGATAAATGAATATGTACTCGACAGTCCGATTGTAGACAATTGGCAAATATTTGACGAAATGCGCAGAAAAAAGTGATTAACTTTTTCGTCGAGGTCGAAACCAGAATCGCACACCAAATTCAATATGTAATGTTGTTGTTTTTGTTTTTGTTCCAGCAGCAATTGGATAAGAGCCATTCGAAATGCATAAATATTCTGAGAAAATCGAGTATCCAGATAATCCACGTGAAAGTTCACATCTGGCGAAGAAATGGACGTTTTGGTGGCTGAAAGATTTATTCGCGTTGGGTTTGAAGCGACCAATTGAACAAGAGGACATTTACAAGTCATTGAAATCGCACGGAAGCAAGCGCCTGACTGACAAATGCACTGAACTGTGGGAAAAGGAATTGACCAAAAAGTCTCCCAGTCTGCTCTATGTCTTCTGGCAAGTGTACGCAGCTAAGCTGTTAATCTTATCGTTCTTTTTCATAGCGATCGATGCGGTTTCAAGGTGAGTCCTGCCCAATTTGCGTCCTAGACGAGCCGACTCATTCAAAATTTCTCGCTTCGATGTCGTTCACAGAACAATTCAACCCCAATGCCTTGGCGGTTTGGTCACATATTTCTCGCAAACCGAAGACACACCGGCCAAGGACCTCATTTCGAAAGATGACGCCTATTTGTTCGCCTACGGAATCATATTCTGTGCGATGACATCGATTTTCTTCAGTCATCCGTTCGTTTTGTACAATTTGCAGACTGGTCTGCGGATTCGTGTTTCCTGCGCTGCATTGATTTATCGCAAGGTGAGTGTGGGCCGTCAAACTTCGGAACCATTTGGGAATGGCTGACAGTTTATAATTGTTGGAAGAGAATTCCCAAAATGACGACAATTCATTCGTTCTACGCAGGCACTTCGGATGACAAAATCGGCGACAGTCGACGGCCTCAATGGACAAGTCATCAATTTGATGTCGAGTGATATCGGCCGACTTGAAACTGTCATGGCATTGGCACCGGATCTTTTCAAAGGGCCCATCGAACTGGCCGTTTTCAGCTACTTTATTTATCGCGAAATCGGCTATTTCGGGGTGATTGGCATCGGATTTATTGTGTGCTTTATCCCGTTCCAAAGTGAGTATCGCCAGTTGCGATGGCCCTGGGCGAATCCTAAAGTCATCTCGTTCATTTTCCAGTGTGGATGGGAAAAATGGCTGCTCATTTCCGCTTGCAAACGGCCAAACGTACCGACAAACGTGTTCGCGTCATGAACGAAATCATCCAGGGCATTCAAATAATCAAAATGTACGCCTGGGAGAACTCATTCGCCAAACTGGTGGACAAAATTCGAAAGTATGTTTGTGATCGATTGGGAGGCTGTTCAGTGATTTTACCGGTATTTCGTTTCGAATATTTGCAGGAAGGAGTTGACCGGCACCAAGGGAACATTGTACATGCGTGGCGTGCTTTTGTCGTTCAACATCATTTCTCGATTCTCGATTTTCCTGAGCTTGGCCACCTACGTCTACTGCGGCAACGTTTTCACGGCCAAGCAAGTGTTCATCGTGACCGCCTACTTCAACTATTTGTACGATTCGATGTTGCATTTCTTCCCGTTGTCGTTGGGCTCGCTGGCCGAGAGCTACGTTTCGGTGAAACGCGTCGAAGACTTCCTGCTTGAACCAGAACGGAAGGAAGTCGGCAAGACTACCAGTGAGGGTGACACGGAAATCGATGCGCTGATCAATCGCAGTAATCGCTTCGCCAGTTCGTACGCATCGAAATTGTCTGTGCACAAATACACTTCGAAATTGTCGGTTCGCAATCAGAAATTTGCATCGCAAAGTATGGAGAGCCGTCGAGGCCACGTCAATGAGCCGGAAACTCGGAAGGGTGTCATGTTCAAGGATGCCTCGGCTTACTGGTCAAGCGCAGGTGGTGAAGGTATTGGCACCAGTGGCGTGGAAAACCTCAATTTGATTGCCGATGCGGACAATTTGTGCGCCATCATCGGGTCGGTCGGTGCGGGCAAGTCAACGATTCTGCATATTATTCTGGGCGAATTGGACTTGGATGACGGTTACATTTTGATAAACGGCGCTGTCAGTTATGCCTCGCAAGAACCTTGGCTGTTTGAGGGCACTGTGCGACAAAACATCCTGTTCACCGAGGAATTCGACGAAGAACGGTGAGTTATCTCTTCGGGCACGGTTCCATCCAACACTGCTGACCTCATGAGCTTTGGCAGGTACAACGATGTGATTCGCGCTTGCGCCCTGGAACGTGATATGGATATCTTGCCATTCGGCGATCAAACCATTGTTGGAGAGCGCGGTGCTAGTTTGAGCGGTGGCCAACGCGCTCGTGTGAATTTGGCGCGAGCAGTCTATCGCAAGGCTGACATCTACTTGTTGGACGATCCCTTGTCGGCTGTTGACACTCACGTCGGCAAACATATTTTCGAGAAATGCGTCAAGGGGTATTTGAAGGTTTGTCCCATTCACTTTGTTAAATCGCCGTATGATCACAGTTGAACACTTGCTTTGTTCGCAGGATAAAGTTTGTATTTTGGTGACGCATCAATTGCAGTATTTGCGTAAAGTCCAGAATGTCCTGTTGCTCAACGCTGGACGAACTCAGGCACAAGGCACATTCGCTCAGGTCAAGAGCTCGCATTACAAAACGATTCAACGTCTCAGCTCGAGCCTCAATATTCAGGACATGGAGAAGGCCAACGAGAAACCGAAACTGGTCGTCCCACGGTCCAATGTCGAGAAATACGATCCAAAGAAGGAGAACCTTAAGGAAAATCAAATTCAAGGCTCTGTCGGACTGAAAACCTACAAAGCGTACTTCAATTCAGTCGAGAATTCCATTTTGATCACGATCGTTGCCATTTTGGTGAGCTCTGGTCAAGTGGCCATCAGCTGTGTTGATTTGTTCGTATCGAAATGGGTCAACTGGGAAAGTCAATTCGGAAAGATTCAGTCAGATTCTCTCCAGAACTCCACTGAAACGACCACAGCATTTGTCAATTCCACTGAAAGCGTTCTGTCCACCACCGTAGCCACTGTGGCTGAAGCCGTGCTGAACGTCACGGAAAGCGTCACAGCGGCCGTCGCTGCCGCAGTCACCGAGGCCGTTACTGAGCCAACGGAGCTCGCGAACTCAACCTCCGCGGCTGATGTGCTTTCCAGCACAGCCGCAGCTGTTCTCAACTTCACTGCTGCTGCATTGACGGGTAATGCCACCGCAGCCACTGTTTTGACTGGAAACGCCACCACAGCCTCTACGCACTCAGTGCTGACGGAAGATGAAATCTCTGAGACTCGATTGCGGTATGTGCTCTTGTACACCGCACTCATGTTCTCCGTGCTGTACTTGGTGTTCCAACGTTCGATCGCATTCTTTTACATTTGCTTGCGAGCCTCTCGAAAACTTCACGACAAAATGTTCCGCGGTATTATTCGTTCGGCCATGTATTTCTTCGGTGTAAACACCTCCGGCCGAATCATCAATCGCTTTTCCAAGGACATCACCAACATCGATACACTGCTGCCCATCGCCTTTTACGACGCTCTGCTGGTGAGTCGCATCCTCATTCCATTTTTCATTCAATTGTTAATTCTGGTTTCTTTTCAGTTTATTCTGCAATTCGTTGCCATCTTGACGTTGGTCTCCATCACAAATTACTACCTGCTGTTGCCCACCTTCCTGATGACACTCATTTTCTACGCTCTGCGTTCCGTTTACGTCAACACAGCTCGCAGTGTCAAACGAGTTGAAGCGTTGAGTAAGCGAACTCGATTAAGGAATATTCAACGGAAAATTAATTGAAATTCTTCTCTCGATGAAATACAGCCAGAAGTCCCATCTTCACCCACACCAATGCCACACTGAACGGACTGGCAACCATTCGATCGTGTAGAGCTCAACAGGACCTCTCGAATGAATTTGATGACTTCCAGGATGTGAACACCAGCTCATCCTATTTGTTCTTGGCGTGCGCCCGTGCTTTGGCTTTGTATTTGGAGACGACCTGCGTCGTTTACATGGCATCAGTACTGATGACTTTCCTGTACTTTGACAAAGGTATGAGTCAGCTTGTTTCCGGCGGGAACGAACCATATAACATTGACACATTGACATTTGAAATTTTGCAGGGACCATCGGCGGAAACGTTGGCTTGGCCATCACCCAAATCTTCCACTTGATCATCATGTGCCAATGGGGTATGCGTCAAACGGCCGAATTGGAAAACAACATGACCTCAGTGGAACGTGTTGTGGAATATGCCGACCTAGTATCAGAGCCAGCACTGGAGACTGAGGACAGGAGCTTCCGAAAACTTCAATGGCCATCAAAAGGTGCCATCACATTCAAGGATTTGTCGATGAAATACTCTGAGGGAGGCAACTACATTTTGAAACAGTTGACGTTCACCGTGGACGCTCAAGAGAAAATTGGCATCGTTGGACGAACGGGTGCCGGAAAATCATCAATTATTCAAGCCTTGTTCCGTTTGGCCGTAAATGAGGGGACGATCATCATCGACGGCATCGACATTTCAACGTTGGGCTTGCACGATCTTCGTAGCAAAATCTCTATCATTCCACAAGATCCGATCCTCTTCTCGGGCACCATGCGTGACAATTTGGATCCATTCAAGACCAAATCCGATGACGAAATGTGGAACGCTTTGGACCAGGTACGGTTTTGCAGAGTTGATGCTCCTCGTCTCACCGCTAACGTTTGGATGCATTTCCATTTCAGGTCGAACTCAAGAAGAATGTGAGCATGTTGCCGGGCGGACTGGATTGCAAAATGTCGGACGGCGGCTCAAACTTCAGTGTGGGTCAACGGCAATTGGTGTGCTTGGCTCGCGCCATCTTGCGAAACAATAAAATCTTGATCTTGGACGAGGCCACTGCCAATGTCGATACAGACACAGACAAATTCGTCCAGACGACAATTCGCGATAAGTTCTCCCATTGCACGGTTCTCACCATTGCCCATCGCTTACACACTGTCATGGACAGCGACAAAATTCTGGTCATGGACGCTGGCCACGTCGTTGAGTACGATCATCCGTATTTGCTGGCTTTGCGCGATGACGGTTATTTGCGTAAACTCATCGACGAAACCGAAAGCTCAACAGCAACGCAATTAATTCAAATTGCCAAGCAATGTTACAAAGCTAAATATCCAGAGGAGGATGTTGATGAATGACATCGCTGCTGTTTACCTGCTGCCCCACCCAATAAATCCAAAATTTGTGTAAATCGATGTGATAAATTTTAATTTAGATAATTTAGTTTTGACATTTTTATTAGAATCCGACCGTTCCGCAATCGTTCAGCATGTTTTGTTGTTGTTCAATCTTGTGCTTTCAATTTAGACGTTCCGGAAATGTGGTCCCGCATTGGAAATTGTATTTGAAAACTGAATAAACAACCGTACGTTATGAAATGAATCAATTCATTTTCGCTTATTTTAATTACAATCGAATTTTCATTGGATGGCTGTCGCGGAGGATGCGCTGCGAATGGACGAGGGCGAGCAACAAGCCCCTTCTATGGAAATATTTTAATGAGATTTGCCCCCATTTTACGCGCGCAATGGGGGGATATTTGGTTAGCGTTTAGATCGGTCGATGGGAAAACGTTTCGGTAAATCGTTTATCCTATTTCATCAACTCGTTGATTGCCATTAATCGTAACACTCTCTTGCGCGCCATCTAATCAATCGAGAAACGGTTCAAGCGCGACATTCGATTAAATCCCCGCCGTCTCCAAGCCATTCCACTGTTTCAACCTTCGTCCCAAACCTATTCCATCACGGCCCCGTTATCGAGCGACAATAAAGCTTCCGCAGAAAAGCAATTGAAAACAACGGCATCACAACCTCTCTCTCTCTCTCTTTGCCAGCGTCGGCTCAAATCAATTGTACTATCGGAAGCGACTGAAATCCCAGCAGAGCGAAAAAATGGGGGAAAAGCTCGTCGCTGTGGCGAAAATATTTTGCGATGATTAATTTGAATAATCAATATCGAAGAGAGAGAGAATGCTATTCGTTGTCATTCGATGTAACACAGCATTTCGATTCAACCTAAAACGAATACGTACTCATTGAATGGCGGCCAATTATGCTTCACATGATTGAACCAATGGCAAATAATCCATTGCCGTTGTTATGAAAAGCCAAGATTGTTTACACAATGATAAATTCAATCAATTTATGTGATAATGACAGATTTTTTTCCATTGACATTCGCCGATATGTGGCAAACCGACAAAAACAAAATTGACACCGATTTTTCAATGACGATGTCACCCGTGATGTGTGTGTGTCAGAGCAATGGGATGGCAGCCGATGGGGACATTGATAACGCATCGAAGACTTATCGGCTATTTGCTCAATTGGAATGAATGCAATTTCACTTTTTTCCACGTTGGCAACCGTTTCGCAACGAAAAAATAAATCACAAATGGGAAAACATCAGGAGAATCGATTCCAATCAAAGGTGTGGGCAGAGGAAGTTCCGTGTAGGAATTTCCCCATAAATCATACTCATTTTCCCGCCCAAACTTTATTGGCAAGCGAAACAGGTGACAGGTGGCCACATTGAGACATGATTGGGAGATGATGAGCTCGATTTGAGGAAATTTATCGTCGAGATTTCAGAGTGAGTCGTCATGACTCGCACTCTTGTGATGCATGTCCATGCGAAGCGAACATCCACATTGAGTTCACCTCTGTCGAAGGACCGGCAGCACTTGTAACCGTCGATCTGATAAAATGAGCAATTCGAACTGAATTCCGGGATTTAATTAAAATCACTGGGGCTCATGCGAAAGCGCAAATGAATTGAGTGATTGCTGAAAGTAGTCACGCATCCGGATAGCCATATGCGATTGTGTGAACGCACCTTTTGCAGTGACTCGAATTCAATTCGATAGTCGATAATCGACAGTGTACAGAATCAACGATAACACTCGGCGACAACGACAATAGGCGAATCCATTCAACAATTGCGTATCGTTGGTTTTGGACGATGGCCGTGCTACATTAGACCATTTGGCCCAAAAGGGAAAAAAGCGGTCCGCCATTCAAATAACATTACGTGACTCGAACATTTCTTCGACTCTTAAATTATATTTTCATATCACAAAATGGGAAACCAAATGCGAAGAAAGTTGAAGCAAATGACACGGCATTGCGTGCTGCTAACACATCATCTGCATTATTTGAAGGGCATTAAATATGCAGTAGTTTTTGCCGTTCATCGTTTATAGCGTCGTCGTTCTGCTTGTTCCGAGTTCGGGAACGACGCGCGATTCGAGCGGCGACCTAGGTCTCACGCTGAATATTACATTTGCTATTTTTGCTTTTTTTTGCTTTTTTTTGCTTTTTTTCTCTCTCTCTCTCTCTCACTCTCTTTCGGTTATATTTTTTCAGCAAAACGAAAATGGATTACACGCATTCGTTGCAGACATAAAGTTAGTCTTGTTGTGTTTCGAGCGATAATTGCTTAAATAATGGCATCCGTTTGCCTTTCGCTTCGATTTTTTGTTTCTCTTTGGCGAAACAGCCGATCGTTCCGAAGTGGTGATTTGATTACTTACCGACTGAACAAGCGCAACACCACACATATGATGATGAACATTAGAGCCATCCCAGCCAAAATGCCAATCATGGCTGGATCGATGTAGCGTTCAGGCTCGTATGATTGCTGCGTCACTGGGACCGGGAGGAGAGCACCGTTGTGAATCGAATCAACATTTGAGAAATGAATTCAACAAACCTTTGCATTCCATTTTGCCCTCCTTGTTGATCAACGGTGTCATTTCAAATCGGCAGATGCATCTTCCGTCTCGGCATTCGGTTGGAAAAAGCAATGCCTCGCATTGCTCGTTGAAAAAGCAACTGTCATTGATGGCTGCCTCTGTAATGTCAAGAAGAAAACGGGTCATTTTGAGAAGGCAGAACTCTTTGCAAGGGAGAAGCTCCGAAGCTTTTCGGACGAATGCGATTTCGATGTTATGAACTTGATGTGATGGCTCATTTCTGCTGGCGAACTTTTCTGAAAGGGGCAAATCGTCAAACAGCATTTCCACATTTCAAGTTTTGACATCGTTTCACCCTTGGATGGTTGTGCCTCACCTCGGACATGGCATTGTGGAAACCAATGGTTGTAGCTAGCACAAGCGATGAACAGGGAATCGTCGATGGGAATAAGCCAACACACCAAAGCGATAACAATGCGGAAAAATAGAAATGAATGTAACAATGCCGATGGGTTTTGTAAAATGAAAATGAGAAAATGAGAAAATGAGAAGAACAACGTTGACGTGAAAGGAATAATAGTCGGTCGGAATGAAGTGTATGCGTTGTGTGGCTGTGTCTGTGTGTTTGTGCATCAGAATGCGAGCAACGAAAAAATAGAAAAGACCCGACAAAACACACAAAATGAAACAAGCTCTCAAAACATTCGCAAGAAAAATGCCACAAAAGTTACGATTGAACAAGCGTCTATGGTCTTGCCAGCTTTCACTTTTGCCATTGTTAGTGTCAGCTGATTGTGTGCTCCTCAACTCGAAAACCTGGCTCTCATTTTCATCGTCATTGCTTTGATTAAAACAATAAAATTCCGTATTTTACCCGGAATGACGAGCTGGTAGCGAACATTGCCGTCGTCATCGTCATCGTCATCACCACCACACAGATTATGCTCATTTGGCAACGGTAATTTACCGCATTTTATTCGGCTTTTGTTTTTGTTGCCATTCAACGATGTTTCACGACTTGATTATTTTGTGCGAAAGCTTTTTGCGTCGAGGTGAGTTTACGACGCAACAATTTATGAATGTTTTAGTCAAAGGACACGACCACTCATGCCTTTGACTGACGGTGAATGTAGGTGAATGACGGCGATGGATGAATTTATTTCATCATTTTCCAGATGAGCTTTTTCCTTTGATTCGGCAACACAATTGAACTTGTGTCAGCATCGGCTGAATCGAACGAATGGCTCGTTCCGATGAAGATTACCACCCAAATCAACTGGATATGCCAGTGGGGTGGATGACAGTTCGGCAAGGAGACCTTTCACTGAGAATCCAATCATAGAATAATCCTAATCAACGATAATCGGACCGAATGGAGCCCATCCAAGGCCCGTAATAAAGAGATCATCTGCCAGTAACCGAAAATCCGAATAAATTAGCTGGCCAACCCGTCCGAAAAGGATTCCATTCCGTCCAAAGCGACAGATTGGATTGACCTGTCCAATTCGGCGGCGTCAAATGGGCAAATCGTCATAACCCAATTTCATTCAATTCGCTACCATTGTTCGCTCTCACCTGCTGTTCCACTCACAGATTACTACAAATCCAAAGCCGTTGATCGTTTCTATTCTTGGTGTTGTTGTTGTTGTTGTTGTCTTTTGGCCACAATCCGATGAAATTGCAGCATTTGTTTATTCATTCCATCATTCGATTCGACACTTGATGTGTTCATGCGGTAGCTTGTTAGTTTCCGTGCGTGTTCGTGTGTAAGTGAATGCGAAGATGGAAGAAAAGAGACGCCTGCTAGATGAACAATTGAAATATTCGAAACAATGTTGTCGATTCGCAGCTCGAGTCGAGCCTTTCTTCCATTTCTGCACCTCGGCCATGGCATTGTTGCGATTTGTATGATTAGAATTCACAATTGAATTTTGTTGCCGACGTGTTTGAAGCTTAATGCCGTTAGTTTGTTTTGAATAATGCCGTCTGAGGGCCCGAACACTGTGTATATATTTATTAAAATCACTAATTGTACCCTGCAGGGAATTTGCATACGCATTCTGGGGTTGTTTGTGTTTCAAAATGAATTAAGTACGTGTACGTGTGTGCGCGCGTGTGTGTGTGAGTGTGTGTTCGAGCGGTCGCACCGACTATGGTATTCGATTGAACCGCTTGCAAATCTAATTGGACGTTTATCGCAAAACATGGACATCGCTCGTCAATTTATTAATAGTTGAGGCATTGTCGAGGGTTTGTAAGGAGACGATGAGAACGGTTTATGATTTTCATCGAGTTGCCTGTCCTACGGGACGGGTTCAAAAGTCGTTAATCTCAGATAAACTTTTGGCAAAATTGAAACTGTTGCGGCGATGAGTTTGGCTTTCAATCACTCAGCGGCTGAGATGCCACAGCTTTTTCTGCACTTTGCGTACTTCCGAACGATGAATTGCTCTTGCATAAACTTTCGCCTACGCCACAACATCGTCTTATCAATGGCATGCCAATGTATGAGCAAACAATCAAAGAAAACTTTTTCCTCTTCATTCTGACTGTCTGTCGCGCAGTGAACGATAAAATCAATTGATGAACAAACTCCCGCGAGAGCGTTCGTCAAGTGTTTGCGAAAATGTCGGAAAATGTTTCTCGAGAAAAACCTGAGCATATTTCCATCGTAATCTGCCATGAGAATTATCATGCTCACGCTCGGTCTCTTGCTCACTCGCACTCACGCACACCTCATTGTTTTCGATTTTCATAATTTTCCGTTTTTCGTCCATGCGATGCGATGCGATGAGTTCGTCGTCAACGTTCGTTCTGTTCCGCCATGAAACATCAGCAATCCCACCAAAACAATCAACGCAAGATTATTCATGGCATGTCCAACCGAAGTATTTCGGGCATCGGGGCATTTCATGGTCGTTGTGTGCAAATGGTCGTCATTTTCTGTTGTTGGGCTGGTGTTCGCCTTCATCCGCATGTGGTTGCCGCTTTTAATCGAGTGCAAAATACACTCGGATCGATCGAGGCTTTGCGTATCTCAGGCAACGCCGTCCGCCTCCAAATGACCCGAGCGAAAAATGTTATCTAATCTTTGGTCATTTCCGGTTTTCCTTTTGCGCATATTTTAGAATGTGATTTGTGAATGAATGGCCAATGTAATGCGATTGTGGTGGCCGCCCGGTGTGTGTACCTTGCTTGGATTTTATGTTCGCGGATGATTCATGGTTAATCTGCCGTGAATGAAAATGGGATTGGGTCCGCAACGAAGGTTCGACATGCGTCATTTTGATGGATATTTTTCACAATCTCTTCGATTGAGTTTCCCAGAGTCGACAATGAGGTCCAATCTGCCGGACTCATCACATCAACAACATCAACAAATGTATCGAAAAGGATGTGTGCCGGTGACAGTCGACTGTAGATCGGGTCACCTCCGCGTCCAATTTATTGGTAGCTTCTTTGCCTTTCAATGAGTCGGTACGGTTGCGGATGCCCCCGAACCCAATTTCAAATTATTCGAGTTTTATCGATTCCACATATGCGCCTTTGCCTTGAAAGAAATTCTATCGCATGCGGATGACGTTTAACGTCTGCCATGAACGGTTAGTTTTGGAACAATGTTCTCGATACCCGGAGCCATTCCGAAACAACTCAACATGGGTTCGACGAAGAAGAGCTTATGAACCGGAAGAGCTCGCAAGAAGCGAAAAAAAGAAAAACTGTCCCACATATTCTCTCGAACCTCCCTCGAAAAAGGTTTCCACCACCCAGTCGAAATATTCTTGGAAAGTTCTTATCCGAAAATCTGGCAAACATGCATCCGCATTCACCTTCACGAGTGCAAACACACACACAGACACACCGGCACTAGCATCTCCACCACCACCCACTTATCGACCAAAGTAACGAGAATTTATTCAACGGTAACCGATATTAACTTTTCAAACAAATGACACATATTCGCAGCGCTGTTTCTGTGTGAATGTTGGCGTTGGTTGCGCATTTGTTGCGAAAACGGTACCGTGTGCCACGATGCAATATACGTTCGACGAAAATCGTCGGAATACAAATAGCATCGAAATGCGATGCAGAAGAACGATGGCAGCACTCCCAAAGCTCTCTCCACTGCAAGCAAAGTAACATTTTGAATAAAACAAATGCGAATGCGGACTCTGCCGCAAAATGGCGGAGTAAGTTTCAACTCGTTGCATGAGTCGGAATCACGACACGTTGACAAATGGAACCGTATTCCCGAGGAAAAGGTGCTCGGAGATTATACCGGAAGGCGGTTGGCATATAAAGCAGTTGCATGCGGTGACACGTCACATCGGCTGGTGCTGTTGGTGTTGGGAAAAATGCCGTTTCTCTTCATCACAGATGTTGCATGCATCACAATAAAGTGGCTTTTTATTGCCGTCGGTTCGTCAATACACCACCCCGAACTCGATGAAAAATATTTAATTTGCGTTCGTCTCACATGGCTCGCAAGGCGGTGGCGTTTCTTGTCGCTTCATTTCTCTTGTCTTCTTGGCCCATTTTGTTTTTTCGTTTTTTGTTTTCTTTTCTGACATTCTTTTCATTTTCATTTTGCGCATCAGAAATGTAAATAGCATTAAATTACGTGAACTTGGTTCGGGCCCTTCACCCCGCTCAGTCGTGCCCACGGAAATATCACCGAAACCATGCGACCAACCAAACGCAACACAACACATTCGAAACGAGAAATTCGATACAAGAAAAAAAAAAATACAAAAAAATTGCGACATTTCTTTGCGTTTATCAAATAAACTTCCACAAACAGAAAATATTGTTCATGCATGAGCCGGGATCGCTTACGTATCGCGTCGTTGACATTCGCTCCCATTCGCCCCTTTCTCATTTTATGCTCGAAATAATAATACGATTTGACTATTATTGTAATAATATTTGCGGTGGATTCCGTCACGATGCGTGTGTGTGTGTGTGTGTGTATGTGCGTGTGCTGTTGCTTGTGCGACGCGTCAAACCAAACGGTTCGAAACGGAGCCCAGAGTTGAAACCAAAACCAGCAGAAATGGCGCCGAAAAGCGTTTGTAAATTATTCCACACATCCATCAGAGAGTTTTCGTACGTTCACTCACACAAGCCGCCACGAACATTTCGCGAACGAATCACGCGATGCCGAAGCTTTTCATTCAACTTTCGTTGAGTTTGCCGAATGGCGGCCTCCCGCACGGAGCTGAATCGACCGTCAAACGAGAATCCTTTCAAGACATGTTCATTGTTTGAGCCCTGAGCGGAATCGATCTCATCAAATATCGCTCATTTTGGTCGAAAGATAAATATCGACAGTCATTTTAGAGTTTCGCAACACACAAAACCGCTGTACGGAACCCGCATCGGGTTGTAAAATTTTTATGATTTCTCTTCAAAAATCGAAAAACAAAAGGCATTCAAAATCAATAAAAATTAAATTGATATTCGATGCCTTCTGGCAAGCGTTTTATGTAAAAGCGTTCTCTTAAAACATCATTTTGATTTTATTTATTGTTTTATTTTTTTTCGCTTTCTTCGATCCTAGCGTTCATGATACCGGCGCTGGTGCCACTGTTGCGCCGCCAACCTCCAAGGCTTCGATGACAGAAGCTTTATTCGTCCGCCACCATGTGGCGCCCATGTGAATGGGGTGTTGATTCGACAGAACACCGTGAACCATCCCGAGGGATTCAGATTTGACTGTGGGAAAATCCCCGTCAACACTTTCCGTGATAATCTCCCATATATTTCCCGTTAAAGTAATTAACGGTTATGAAATATGCTCGATGGACATCCGACGTAATGTCGCCAATGCTATTTTAAACACACTTTGTTTGCTCGGGAACATGTTCTCATGTTCAATTCCATTTGCCCGTTGGCCATTGTCTTGCGTTGAAAAGATACGTCGTGTTTTCCAAGCCATTAACCGAAATGAAAGACTGCATATGGGAAATCTGAAATGTGGTCAGCTGGCGTACGGCGATTTTCTCTATTTTCATTTCAAAAGTTCAATCACTTCTCACGCAAAGCTACTTTCCACTGCTGTTGTTGTTGTTGTTGTTGTTGTTGTTGTTGTTGTTGTTGTTGTTGTTGTTGTTGTTGTTGCTGGTCAATCAAAGCTCAAAGTCGTCGCAAGAAAAACAGCTGCCAAACAGATGATTTGAGACTCTTCGATAATGTGGCATTAGCTCAAGGCTTAAAAGCCACAATCTTAATTGAAAGCGAAAATGTTGATTGTCAACAATGAAGACAATGCCTAAGTAAATGTTTGCCACGTCAAAGTAATGTCATGGAACATAATCCTGTTATTAAGTCGAATGTTATGATGCTCAAAGTAATACAGTCATTTGACTGTGAATCATGATCGGGAAATATCATTCAATGGATAACGCTGTGTCCGGGTGTTTGCTGGTTAACCCTCCGGTGATGCCGATACGTTTGGCTGATCGTAATATCGAAAAACCGCATGATGAATCACATTGAAAGTCACGATGTGTGAGTTGCAATATGTGTGTGTGTCATTAAAACGATCCAACACCGAAAACCATTATTGGAGAATGTTCGGGGACCGACTCGGTCGAACCATCAATAGATAATTTAACTGGAAATAAATTATTTAGTGGTGAATTTAGTCAAGTGATGATAATTTATTGGTCAAGCCAGGACGTATAAATAGATATATACCGGTTTTATGTGTTAGATCGAATCGGTGTATGAACAAACGCCGAACGTTTCGACTGAACCAATTTGAATACACCGAAAGCACCGCCGTTGAAGACAACAGCATTGCTGATATTTGGCTTCCTTGAGGAAGCCCATCCCTCTCTCCCCACTGATAAGAGACGCCAACAATCTACTAAATTATTATGAATTTTAGCATTTTATTTTTATGGACATCCAATTTTTATGAATAATTTAACATTTAAAGGTCCAAAAATATTCGAGCATTTGGGAACCACCGCAGACATGCACACACATAACACACAACCATTCAATAAATAATTCGCAAATCAGGTGCGGACGTTGACCGAGCTACCAAAAACTCATTTTGCGAAAAGCACATTTCGCTCCGATGGAAAATGGAAAATGGAAAATCTCATTTAAATTCCATTTCTCTTTCGTAGACTAAGGCTTTTGGTAGGCTTGGTGGCCGTTGGGATTCCATCGAAATGGAAATCCAGTTGGAAAAATGTCAAAAAGTAAAGAAATATTAATTACATTTTGTGGATGGTTGGATTTACATGGCATCATAATTGGTTATCTCGTTGGTCGGCAGCGAAAAGGCATGTTTTGGGATAAGCAGCATGACAATGGCACGGATGGGGGGAGGCGAGAGGGGCAGAGGAGGTCAGTCAGTCAGACAAATGTTCGAAATGATTGATTACAGTCAACATTGGCTCGGGCATTGGCAATACCGTCTCGAGACGGCTTACAAGCCGACTTGGAAGAATTCCAACGCAACCGAAATTCGAAAATGAGTTTTTGACTGGGCAATCATTTGGAATGAAATCATCTAAATTTGAACACACCCATTTACCAAATTCGATCAATTACCAACCATTGTTCACTTAATTCCTCACGAAAACAAAATCAAAATTTACTTTCGCAGCAAATTCCCTCCCCCTCCCCCCACCAATGCCCCTTTGCTCGCAAGCGTTGGTGGGATATTTGGTGAAAACAAGAGTTTTCGCTTCGATTATTAATTAAACGTCCAATTCGGTCCAACTCGGTCCAATCATGGGAATTGTCGAATCATGTTCGATGGCGCTTGTTATTTATGTGAGAAATTCCTTCTGGTCGAAACGTAATGAGTTGTTTTCAAGGAAATATTCATGGCAATTATGACAATTATCGATTCGAATTCGAATCACCCGAAACAATGAGAGTGTCGAAATTGGAATTGAGGCATCGGAGCCGAATGGAATGGCAATGTTTTTTGTTTGATGAGCACAATAATAACTCACTTTTTCCGCATTTGTCATAGTGATTGGTCACCGGCAGCTCTTCGACACATTGACATGACTTCTTTTTGTGATCGCACACCGATCCGGGGAAACCGCATTCCAACGTTGATTCGCATTTATCACCAAATTTCTTTGACCCACGGCTGGCATAATCTGAAATGAAATTCGAAACAATGGAATTTTAATGCTTTTATTTCGATTGCATTCGTTCAGAGCTAATTCGCTCGCTTGGGATATTTTAAATTTGTGAAAAATTCGCATTGTCGACCTTGAAGCTCTCTTCTGCTCAACGAGCTGCTGAATGAGAAAATTTGAATATGCCATTAGTGTTATTGAAACGTCTTGAAAAGTTCTTGAGCCATCTCATTCAGTGCCGGCGATGTCGAGGATTCAGCGTCATATTCGAACCAAAGACAAATTGCCGTCGAGTAAATGATCTGTTGTCATTGTCGATGGCAAATTCGGGAGAATGAGTTGAAATTCAACTTTCAACGGAATTGTCCTCGGCGAAACGGGCCAACAATTGACAGAATGCTGGTGGAAAGCTTATTTTCAGTGGAATTGCACGACGGAAGTGGCGGAAACAACAACATCAGTGAAAGACGACATTTTTATGAGCGCCACTCAGTGCATTGTTCATTTGTTTGGATCCATTCGATGTTTTCGTTTCTTCGGAATATTTCTTAATGTTGTGTTTTCATTGTCGAGACAACGCTCACTCACACACATACACGGGCACTGGACCAGACACACAATGAGCGAACGAGAACAAAGCGAAAAACGGCAGCCAAACGAAAATGCAAGATGAAAAATCTGCGATAAATCTTGTTTAGTACAATTTTCATGAAAAATAATTTTCTTTTGCCAGTTATGATGATGGAAAATTGCTGGTCGCTGTTTTAATGTTTATTTATCTCTCCATTTGTTTCGGTGTTTTTTGGCAAACGATGAGAGAGTAGAAAAAAAATGTATGCAACGTTTCGGCCAAACACACAAAGCGAAACAAAACGGGTGAATGAAAAGCCGGGAGAAAAACAACGGGAAATGTTTGGAAAAAAAAACAAAACAACCGAAGGAACATTTCGAATTAACGAAAAATGCATTCGTTTTGCATTGCATTAAATAATTAATCCAACGATGGATGCACAGCCCCAACAGATTATGAAGGCTGTTGCGCTGGTCCTGTTGTTGATGGAACATTTTGCATTTTCCAATTTGCACAAATGAATATTTTGAAGGAATTAAATGGATTATGCTGTTTATGAATCATGTTTTTTGTCTCGGCGAGGCTGTCTGCGGCTTGCGCATGACTGGCCAAGGTAGATGATCCTAGTGGAGGAGGTGGACATCGGAGAAGCCCGTCAAGGAATGGTCAGGGCTTCAGGGGGTGCGATCCATCGTCGCGATGATTATGTGGTGTGAGCTGCCTCCGAGTGACGGTTAAGCGAATGAATGCTCATTTTCCGAGAAGCCGAAATCCATTTAGACAATGAACTACACTTGAGAGATGGATCAGAGCAGACAAAACACGGATAGATTTCAACTGTTTTGTCATTTGTCGCAGTGCCCTTTCTGTCTTTATCTGGCTGTATTGAAAGTGCGTCATTGAAAGTGACAAATTATTTTGTTGAAATGATGACAAAATGTAATTAATTTTGTTCGGAGGTTGGTTTCGTTTGTTGGATGGATATTTTGAATGGGAATGAATGAATGAATGAAATTTAGTGACAGCTTTCTCATGGAGAGACTGAGATGACATCGGGTATCCGGTTCTCGATTGAACAGTGGCTGTGTGCGGACGCTTATCCATCTCGGTCGTCGTCAAAGAGAACAACCAAATCGGTCTTTATGCGCCTAATCTCCGTCTGACTTGAATTCAGGTTCCGAAACGAATGGCTCAGTCCTCGTCGTCGAGACCGCATGTGTTTCACCAAGAAATTGGAGCAAATCACAAGATCCAACAAACAACGAAAAAATTTTATGGTCGCTTTTTTCTCGTTTTGCCGGGATTTCATTGCCATTTTTTCCGTTAATTGAATTTCATTTCTTTTTGTTCTTTTCTGTTTATTTTCTTGCCAGCGTTTGTCCTTTGGCAAAGCTGCGACGTTGGATTTGATGTCCTCGAAATTCACTTGGAAACGTTCGAGCACAGCAACTGACGAATGATTGTGTGTTTGCTCTCAATTTTAATCAAATCCGCTATTAACGAGAGAGAACAACAGCAATGTTACTCCAGCGAATGAATGTCAATTTTATCGCTCGAATGGAATGACACATAAATTCAATTAAACCCGAACATGGTTGCTCCAT
>JANSTV010111266.1:0-18839 GCA_027564135.1 Lestremia cinerea
ATCCAAATGCGATGTTTCGTTTACGCATCCTTGAATGGATGAGTGCGTTCAAAACCCCTTCAGAGAAGCGTTTCGAGCAAATTGTCGGGGAACACTTGAAAATCGCTCCAAATGTCTCGTTTCTGCTCCAACCAAATGGCTGACGCAATGCCTGAAAATGCGGTCCCCATGAAAATCGTACAGCGCCTGTCACCACTTCACAAAACGATCGAATCGTAAATCCTGTAAATGATGCGTCCAAATGCCATCGAAAAATCGCAACAAACTGATTGGATTTGCAAGCACTTTGAAAAGCTGCTGTCAATGCAATCCATTCACATCGAATAATTGCCGAATTGAACACAGTTCAGTCGGGTGCATCGTATTATCGAAAATTGTTGAATTGTCGCATCGACGTGCCGTCGAAATGTAAATGCACACAAATTCAAAACGTAGCTCCAATGAAAATGCAATGAAAAGCGAGTTGCGGAAAATGCAAAACAAATGGGGGAAAAAGAGAGAATAAGGCGATTAAGGGTTTTTTTTCCGAAAATAAAATCATGTCATGAATGAAAATGCATTTAAAAAAAAAGAAGAAGAAAAACTGTTCACAGCTGATTGTGACGGAGATAACACGAACTGAATGAGACAATGAGAGGCATTCGGGTCATAAAGCATAGAGTGTTGCTGCTGTGCGACGGCAACATCGATGACAGTGCAGATGTCGAGGGTGTAATTGAAGAACACGCGAGAGGTTTTTTTTCGCGTCAGTCACACAAACACATACAATCTTGCGGGAAAAATCGGCTTTCATTCGGTCTAATCAACTGCAATTAATCCGATGGATGAATTGGAAAATATTGCTTAGTGAAATAATGGCCATTTGACAGAGCGATGATGAATGAAAATTGCAAAATCGCGTGAATTGCAAATGGAAAAAAATATGGATGCGGTTTAGTGGCTGCTAATGACCTATCTCGCTTGATTTTGGAATGGATCACGTGAGCAGAAGCCATGACTGGTATGTTTTGCAAATTCACTCTGAAGCCCCGCATCAGTCGCATATTCAGCAGCCTTCAGCGACTTTGATAGACCCACAGTCACATTGCGTCGCTTTCAACAGACCAACTTTTCTGGCTGTTTGTCGTCATCAACACCTTCAGTCATGCAACAGCAAATGTAAATACCCTCAATGATAATTGAGTACATGCTTCCATCATTGAATTATTATGAACAATACGCTCAACAATGTTGTGTTGTGTAGAGCAAGCAGTCTGACTCAATTGGATATGATTTGTTGGATATTTATGGGGCCAGTGGTGGTGCATCAATGGGTAGAAGGAGAGCTACTAGAGTAGGAGGATGACGATGACGATAGTTAAAGACGACTGCGGAATGAGTGAAACCATGAAGCATTGGAGAGTGGGCACTGCGATGGTGAAATTTGCTTGGCTTTCAATTCGTCAAACTAATAAATATCCTGTGGCGTTGATATTGTTTGTTTCATAAAATAAACACAAGTTTCGGTGAATTAGAATGGGGCGAATGACTGAAATGCGGACACGGGAATCGAACGGAGTGGAACGGTAATGTACATGAAAATTTATAATCTGATGCGAAACGAATGTAATTAATATCAATTATTTTGGTATTGTTTAAATTCATTACGAACTCGTATGGAATATTGAATTCAGAGGAAAAAGCGCTGGGGCGATGTTGGCCAATAATTGCATTTATGGTTATGACCATATCGAATTGATGGACGACCACATCAAAAATATCCAGCCAATATGATTATATTTGCTGCGTCAGTCATGCAATTAAACGTCGTTTCGACGTTCGACATGTTTACCCCCGGCCCAAAATCAACCGGTTCAACAAATATGGCATACATTCCGGCAATGCAAGCAGTTTCTCCAAAGGAAACCGGAATGGATAAAGAAAATCCGATTCAATAACGGGATGAGGATAAGTCAGATGGTCGTAAGGTAGGTCGCGTTATACGATTTTCCAATTCAGGACACATCACCAGTCGTCTAAAAATAGATTGCGAAAGGGCAAACCGACATTATCTCAGCTCGATCGACGGTCGTTTCGGGCTAATTTTCACCGTTCCGCACAACATTCGTCTCCCCCACGAAAATCACGATAAGAAGTTACGCTTATGAACTGAAAACTCTTCACCCCCATCCCATACCGGTGTCGGGCCACCCTTCCTGTTTCTCAACTGTGCGTTGTCGCTGTCGTTGTCTTGGTCGTTATATTGTCGCAGTCTCTTTCCCCTCTTCCATTTTCGATTGACCTTTTTATCGTTATTTATTATGATTTTTATTATGGATTTGTTAAAAGGATTTCGTAGCTCCTTGAAACGAACCGAAATCACAATGAATGGCCCCGAACGCACCCTTGGTTAGACAAAGAGCAACACTATTTTAGAATGGTGTCAAACAATGAACAAATATTCCGTGATTGCCAAATTTCCAAATACAAAACAAAAACACACAAAATATTCGAAAAAAAAAAGAAAAGAAAAACACATTTTTTCGGCTTTGTCGGGTGCAATTTTGTGCGCAAACGTTCTTTCCCAAAACTTATATGACTGTGTACATTTGGTTGGTAAGCATGCTGACAATAAGCATTTGTGTGATTTCTCGAAGCTTTTTTCCATTCAAGAAAGCTTTTATTTTCTTTACTTTTTTCTGATTTTCGAACATTTAGGGGTTGTGATACAGACTTATCTGGGACCGCCCGATTCGAAGATGCAAGTCAGAACTCGACTGCGATGACCTTGTGGCTCGCAGTGGAGTTCTGCTGTTGCGCCATCCAATGGGTGGTTTCTTGTAGCACGGACGCCAACCATGTAGGTTAGTCTGGGCATAATTTGAAGCTTTTTCCCTGTAAGCTATTCGCGGTTGGTGTGGAAAATTCCGAAAAAGCTTTCCACCTCAGCCTTGGACGCGATTTGAATGGGAATCACTCGTATTTACACGACGGGAATATTCACAATAAATACATGGGCACGCGGCTGTTAGGCAATAAAAATTCCGAAAAATGAGACTTACCTGTCGGAAAGGTCTCATAGCGCCACTGATCCGAAGCGTATCAGCTGCAATGCCAGCGATGCCTTGATCGCTTGACTCTCGTAGTTGTCGCAGGGAATGACTGCAATTGGTGTGGTTGCAAATTATGTTGCCGGACATGCCGGATTCTGGTTGCGAACTCTGTCGAATGATGCGCGAACCAGAAGTTGGCGACGATGTGATCAAAACGGGTGGTATGCTTTGCTGGTGAGGCGAATATGGTGACAAATGCATGCTGCGAATACTCTCCTTTGATATCGAACGGGTCAGGTGTAACGATGACACTGGCGTCGTTGAAGCACGTCTGTCGCATGTTCGACACGAACGGCACCGTAGGTGCGGTGTCGTTAATTGCACCACGGAACCTCGATGAACGGCTCGCGTTGAATTCGATATCGAAATGATTGGCGCCTCCAGACGATATTGTGCGTCCAAATCCGGCACGGATGTTGCGTTACTTTGTCGCTGATTTTGTCCAATCGAGTGTTGATGATTATCATCTCCACCACCACTTTCCTCTGAGCCGCCCATCATTTGCGACAAATTCGGACTGACCATGTATGATGACGTGCATTCTTGACGTTGCAGAGTCGGTTTGCTGGCTGACGTTGAGGTTGGTCCATTGATTGATGACATTTTCGGGATGCCACGTGTTGAAGCCGTTGTTATTACATTGTTATTGGTCGTGGAGACTACCAGCAGGGAGGCGGTCTCATCGGAACTTCCGTAACCGGAATTTCCCGGTTCTGCGTCGTTTTGATGTGACATTTTTATTTCATTCTGGAAAAAGAACGAGAGGGAGAATTAGACTGGGGAATTGGAATGAGAAACGATTTGAAAAGTGAACCGGACCAGTTATCCAAGTTGAGCTTTTTTTTAAGTTTAGTTCAAATCAGAAACTGAGCCCATGGTAGTTTTTTGAAATTTAGTTCACTCCAAACCACAAACTGAACCAGACCAGTTTACTTCTGAACTGACCTAAAAGTGACATTCATCTAGTTTACATCGCAAGAGACTATCAAATTTCTGTTGTGTAAACTAACCCATCGTAATTTCAATATAAAAAACCGCCACTTTAAAAGCATTTTGTATGAAAACAAATCGATAAGTGTCACTCACGAGGAAAAAAACCGGCGATGCATTAAAATGTAAATTCATCGTTGTTGATCGTGTATCATGGCTTTCGACAAAGCATTCAGTGTGGGAAAGCATATGCTTGAGCCAGGACACCGAACCGAAATTCAGGTCAGAAAGTGAGTTTGAATTCAATTGAATATTTCGTCGTTGTTTTCACTCGATTGGACATGGATTTATTCACACATTTCAAGAACCGGTTGGGGTGGTGACTTTCAAAATGTGGTGGCACCGACACCATGTGGAATGCCAAGCTTTATTATGTTGTTGTCACAGTTTATCAACGTTTATTCGATCGCAGTCGAGGCAAAATTATCTCACAATGAAACACATGCCACATTATACTATAATATATCACTGTCAAATCACAAGACAGAGCCAACGGCAGCATACGGGTTGCGATGACGAACAACGCGTCACACCATCCATTTAGAGCACACAACGCAAACGGATTCTTTCGGAATTTATGATGATCAAGTCACATTGGAACGAATGCACACAGTGCGCTATGTAAATACAATAAAATGTACATTCGGTTGGTTTATTGAACTGTTTCTTTTGTTTGTTGTCTTGTTGCCTTGTTGCGTCGTCACTTTTTCATTTTGTCCTCGTCACCAGCTTGTTCCGTTCGTCCTCTTTGGAATTCTTTTCAATAAAACGAGGATTATTTCATCGTCGATATTTCTTTCCTCTTTCATTTCTTTTTATGCGACATTCACCATTGTTTTCGCGTAGTTTTCTCAATCGAGGATTAGCGCAGTCATGATATCAGGATGACGGGGATTATGCAAATCGAACGCTTTGGAATGGGAATAGTTTCAACGGTCGATAATGGCCGCATGAAAAATGCCTTGCGAAGGGGTTTGATTCAGTGATTTATTGTCGTTCAGCTCAGCATGAACGGATTTTCGAAATTCACCTCTCAGTGAGAGTTCCCAAACGGTCGTTTTTCAAACACCCTAGACCCCAACAAACGCTGTCTGCATTGCAATAAGTCGCCTAAGAACGTCACACCGCCCCAAGGAATCCCTCACCAGCCGCCATCGAATGACGTCAATGTCATTGGGGTGTCCTCTCAAAAACGCCTGCATGCTTCGACCCAAATACCCAACGCATCCCATTATTGACGTTGTCGAATCTCTTGCGTGCCGTTTTCAATTAATAATTTCAAACATTCCGAAAATGAAACGAACGCTTCGGTTTCAGAAAATTCACCAAACTAATGGCGACAAAATGTTCTGTCGCTGATTGAATGATAATTTCTGGGATGCGGAGGTGGGGAGCGGGCGGCAAAACGATAGTGCGTGTTTTCCTTCAGCGCCTCCACTTTGACATTCTGACAGCTTTGTTTCCAATTTTGAATTGAATTCGAGACGATTCGACGAGCGACCTGCTATGCGCGACAATGAGTTCATGAATATTCGCGATATGGCGTTCATCACTGTTTGAATGACACAAATAGGCTTTTCGTGATAATTCAACTGGTCGAATGGTTGGTGGTGACGCGGTAACCTTAGCAACTGAATTGAATCAAAAAGACTCAACGACCTCATCGGTTCGCCCTCACGGCCCCATTCCGCTTGCTTACCGCAACATGCAGTCGCGTGCGACACCACAATAACGTCCATTGATAATAAAACGGGCAACTTTTGAAAGCTTCCACAGCGAATCGTACATTTCCGTATGGCGACGAACGAGGCACCGATTGCCAAGCGGATGTCATTCTTAGCGAAAATGGTTTGCTTTTCTCTTTCTCTGTGTGTATGTGTGTTTCGTTGCAGAACGTGTGTGGCAAGAGACGACGGTACCGTCGAAATGAAGTGAAAATTTTCTCAAACTGCAAGAAATTAATGAAATTTGTTTTGAAAGCGGTTCTTTAATCGCCTCGACTTATGTCATAAAGTTGCCCGTTCGCATTGTTACTGCGGTCTCTCCCACGAACATTCAACCTCAGGTTGTAATCGCTACATATCATCGTCGTTCACAGCAATATGTCATTCCATGCAGTAGCGATTCTGAGCGCTTTCAAGCGAATAACAAATGGTTGAATGATTGCGACATGTCATAACCGTTTGCTTGCTTCGGTGACATTTTAAATTGTTCCCATTTACCGCAAATCGGATTAGAAATTTTCACATAAAACGAAACGAACGAAAAAAATTAAAAAAAAAAAACAAAACAAAAAAACCGAGTAAAACGCAGCTCCAGCGATCCACCAACGAAACGAGTCATCAAACGAAAAGCCGTTTTTTGCCGTTTCAAATTCGACGACATTTTGCCTGGGGACTGTACATGACCTAAGTCGATGTTTTGTTAGCCATAAATAATACCATAAAAAAATTTATGAACACGTTTCGGATCTGATCGATGAACGGAGTGACTTAAATCGTGACCGAGTCGAAATGTTTCAAAACATTGTTTTTGAAATCTGCCCATTTGGTGGGGCTGAGACAATTCGTCGACCGAACAGGCGGTCAAAGGGGAAGTTGCAATTAAAATTTCCTGCTTCAAGATGTTTCAGTGTCCGTGTCTCGACTCGTCGTTAGCTGAACAACGCTGAAGGAGCCTTTCAAACATTCGACTCCTTCGTTAAATCGAAACTCAAACTTTCGGATGAAAATCAATATTCAAATCAACTCGATTCCATTAAAAAAAAAAACATTTTCAAAGCACAATCCTTGTGTTCCTCTCGAAAAGTTGAAAATTAATTGTGTACGAACGCCGGCATCGAATTTCGATTGGCCAAAATTCGAATCGTTGCGGGCGAATCGATTATTTCATTCGTTCAATTGGCGAAAACGATTCACTTGGTCGAGGGCTTGACTCGGTGAATTCATTTCAGTTTGAATTTCGCCTACGAGATCCAAGCGAATGGGATTGGCTACAGTGTGCGTGAAAGAGAGGAGAGTGAGAAAGGTAGATAGGATGGTCATGGTCAGCCTGGGTTAAAACGCCGCTGGTGTTTGAAGTGAAGTTCAATTTAGTCTGAAACGAAGCTTTGAATATCAGAAAGGCCAATCAAAACCGCCATGAATACGGTGGCTGCTGAATGCAAGTCAAAGGCTTTCCGTGGACTCGCATTTGCTGAGTTAATTACAAGAAAATCCTTTGTTTTGTCAAGCCTTTGAAATGCAATGCGATGCCCGAACGATGGTGCGGTTCTCGATGGATGCAAAGCCCGGCATTAAATTAGCTGAGACAAGTAATCGAAAATTGGGTCAGTGGTGTCGATGGGGCCCTCAACCCAGGCCGACATCCACTTGACACGATGACGGCAAAATGTTTCTGACGGAGATCTACAGCTGCTTTCCGGCTATCCCATGATTTACATTCTTCCAGTCAGTTTAATATCATTCGCGACTGTTGTTTGTCTTCGAATGCAAAACAATGTTCAAAAATTCATTCCATTCCGCTACCTGCTGTCTACCAACTGCCGGAGTCATTCATCCTTCTCGGTTGGCTGTAAATTTGTATAATTCATTTGCAATGAAAAATGTTTCGTCGTTTGTTGTTTATTGCGTTGTATTTCTTCTCAATTCGCCGGTCGTGTGTGTGTACCCCCAAAAGAAAGTTGCTACGTTCAAATACAGCGGACTTGGGTGATCCTCAAATTTTGACTTTGAACGCATTCATTTGACGAAAAATCTATATTGAACGTATCTGTTTCAATTCTGAATGAGTAAGTTCAATGTCAATATTTGACGTTACGCCACGACTGCCAGGTTGCAACGTAGCAGATTTTCATTTGGGCCAGTTATATCTCTGGTTTATCTTTGAAGCGGGTTGATTCGCGCATCCAATGTTTGGATTTGGATTCCAAACAAATGTTCATCTCACAAAAGCTTTTTTCGCTTCCTCGGCTTGCGCGAACCGCCCTTAGAGCAGAAAACCAACAACAAACGACATGAATTTAATTCAATTTTTGATTTGCTTTGTTCATTTTTTCCGCACATATGCGTCGCGGTGGTGTCCATTCAGCGGCTTTGCCAACTGAATATTTCAGAATGGCAGCAAAATTAATTAACTGATTCGAATCGGATGTTATAATTCGGTTGGTGCATATTGTTGCCAAGACCCAACGGAGGAATTATTCATTAGCGCTCGAGTGGTTCGAATGGCTTTGATGCAGCTTGCATTTTGAATATCGTTTCGAAAGATTCGACCAGGGATTTTGACGATTTGGGTCAAACCTCTATTCGGCTGGAATCAACGCAACGGTTGCTACCACCGCAACCACCTGCAAAGTGGTAGCTCTTCGATGGAGATTATGTGTTTCGGTCGAGTAACGTTTCCACGAACTCTCGTTATTTGCCAAAGGACTGGTTGGAATGGAAAACCGCCTGTTGATTATGACCATTGGCCCGAAATAGCAGTAAAATTCAGCCTCGCAATTGAATGAATCGCCCACCTGCCATCCTTCGACCTTCAATCAACCAACCGTCAACCAAATCAAAACGAATTGCTCAATTGAAAATGCCATTTTTGGTGAATCGATTTTCCAAAATTGAATTCCATGAAAATAATTTTCTTGAATTTCCGTCAATTTATAAATAACCGAATTCGCCGAATGGCATATCGTGGGTTACGTTTTATCGACGGGACCAAAATGAAATCTGAATCCAATTAAAATTGACATTTTGGTTCGGTTGAATTCAATGGAAAAATGGACTAGATTGATTTGTGGGGACCTTCAGTTGGCTGAGAGTTGGATTGAGTTGTCGCCGGGTGGAGGAAGCAAGAAGGCGTTTTTAAAATCGCCCATCACCCAACCGGGTCAGAGCCAAAGCCACGAGAGCCATAAGGAAAGTCCAATTGGGATCAAGTTAACCTGATTTCAAGACTCTCGAGGATACGACAAATTCCCCCCAAAACACCAACCATTTCCTCCCAATGTCACCTTATCATTGATTCGATCCAGCGATTTCAACGAAACAACAACAAGTCAGCGAAGAAAAAAACAACATCAGGCACCTTCGTAGCGAAATCAATAAATTCGTTGTTCGTTCACGGAATTGTATCGAAATCACAGCGTTGATAATGTTTTTGCCGCCGACGCATCCGAGAATGTAGTACACACGAGACACACACACACCCACACATTCATCAAACAAGTCGACCGGGGGGGACCCCATCGCTCATTCTCCGTCCGGGTCTAATCTGAATTTTCATCAAACAAGACACGATACGCCATCGGAGGATTCAATGTGTATGGCGCCCGGTGAGTGCTGGCTTATCACTGCGACAGTTGTCAAAAGAGAATGCTGGGAAGCCTTCGGCATTGTCGCATTCGCATTCGCCATTCATGTTCGGTGACTTATTGATAGCGTTCTTTCGTTCTCCACAAAGGTATTGACATATTTCGAGCGTTGTTACACCCTCGTCTAACGGTGCGTTTACCAAAAAGTAAAATATTTGCCTGCTTTGTAGGCGGCATTTGCCTTGCATGGTACGTTGTATGTATCCCGTTATTCGAACGGGACGACGTAGAATGAATCCGTCTAAAAAGTTTACTTTTGTTGTCAAAATTAAAATTTCAAATCGTTTTCCTCAGTTTGACGAAAAGGACAAAATTCCATTTTTTTTTCTCTCGTTTTTTTCTTTTAAATTCTTTTGCATTTTGGGCAAAAGCTTTCATCGTCCCGATTTTTGGTTGACGTCAAATTTTGTTTTCACCGTTACGACTAGCAATTCTGCCAATTCTGTTTGATGTTCGACACGTGCGAATAACGGGTCGAATGACGACGAATAACTGTTTATTAATTAACCGTTATTTGGGGGTCGATTTGTATTTATAAACTGAGCATGCATTGTCTGCCCTTAATGAATTTTCCATTTCAATTATTAAACCGCTAGCATTGGTCAGACCGTTATATTGGTAGCCGCATGTCGATCCATCAATGAATTAATATCGTCGATTCGTTCATTTGATTTTTTGCCCAACTCTTTTTCCCTTCATTTTACCATTCGATTCGATTCGATCGACCAGCCAGACGGTCAATCAGTCGACCAAATAACCGACGTTCATCGTAACCAACTAAGTGATGTGTATTAAATTACTGCGGTTTAATTTTCAATTTTCGTGTTTGTTTTTCCATATTTTCATTAATTTTGGAAATGATATTCGACATCGCGGTTAACCCACGTAAAATGTCCTCTGGTCGGAAATTACGAGCGGGCGCATTATGAACGATAGCATCACAGTGTGTCGCGACCCCCATTCCAGTCCCAACCGAATTGTTGACGGTGAAACTTCGTCTAACGGAACCATTTCGTCTTGTTTGCTCTCACTTGAGTGTAAACCAGACTTCATCCAACAAGAATTGACGGTATCCCATCAGCGCCAAATAATAATGAGATTATTGAGAAATTCACGTCAGAACCAACTTTACCGTCGAACCGTCAAATTGAAAACAATTTGGCCGAATGAACAACGACCAAATGGCTCAGTTAGACGAAACAACAACACAGAACCCGTCAAGAAATTCCAAATAAAAATAAACAAACCTGGCGCAGATGTTGATTAATTGAATGTCGCCGCTTCAAGCCATTCGCCGCGAAAGCAACATTCACTTTGAAATCGTTTGCTGCTTTGGAATGCGGTTCGATTCACTCAAACGCTCGCTTATGGAATCGCATTTTTATGGCCGAGAAACGCCTTTAAACGACTGAATGAGACGATTTACGATGAATTCAAATCAGAAATCCCTTTTCGGGTATTTAAAATGATAGCCATCACAAGTCGGAATAATTTCTCGAATGAAAAATGGAAATGCCGAAAAGCATTGAGAAAAAATGTTTTCCAGTCAATTCAACCGTCAATCAATGGAATTGATGGGAAGGAAGAGACAGAAAGAAAGGAAGAAACATCGAATTTGAATAATCGCACGAGGCAAACGGAACAATGATTGGAAAAGCGAGAGGAGATTTTCAACGAAAGTTTTGGATATATCCCATTGTCAACAGAGGGATTCGACGAGGATCCTTTCGAGAACGGTTCCTTCCACAGCGGAACTGAATCGAATATTCCAATTAGAATCCAAAGTGAATAACGGCTATTGACAGTTTGGGCGAAAGTCACCGGAAACCGCTCGATGGCCATTGTGATCTTGACCGTGGTTCGGTCGGCTATTTAAATTGGCCTCGTCAGAGCGACTTCAATCATTCCAACGAGTGTTTTTGACAACATTCAATAGAATCCCGAAAAGAAATATCGAATCATTTCTATCGATGAGTGAACGAGCATATTTCAAAAACGTAATTATTTCGAAATTGAATGGGCAACTCTGTTCATCCTTGTACAATTCGGCACGCTTTGGTGAAACAACCAGCAATTCAGCCGATTATCGATTAGTCTTGAAGGCGCTGCCCATCTACCAGTACATCATCCGGGAGGTTGGCAATATCAATGAAAACGTGAAATCCCTTCGCTAGAATAACTTCCGATTGGAAAAACTGATTCTCTGAACCGAAAGCGATTGTGTTTCAAAACGATTTGTGGCTTTTCGCATCACGACTGAGACGCTTGTGGTTTTAGTGGCGGAAATGCGATGAGGCAATCATTTCGGCTTGGGGTTGACCGTCGACGGTCAAACAAACGGTTGGATGAAAGCAATGATCTGCATTGTGCTCTCTCGCTCGAAATACCCAATTTTATGTTTCGCCCATTGTTAGTCATACGGATTAGCTCCAAGACAATGGTAGCTGGTGTACGAACCGATCTGGGATGATCCCATATTGTCGGATCGGCAACAACGAACCTTCAAAGCAAATGCTATTGTTTGTGTGCTTTGTTCTCATCGTTTGATCCATTGCCGTTGTCTTGTTTCTGTCGTACGCTTCGACTGTTGTTGTGGTGCGGTTGCTGTGGTGTTGCCCTCGTCGTGAACTCCTCATCCGTCGAGAGATAAAATGAAGACTTCGAGGTGGATGGACATGACACGAACACATGCTATCCGACATTAGTATTAGCTTGCTTTCCGAGATTACAAACATATGTGTTACATTGATTGATGTTGAGTCTGAGACCAGTCTCGTCCACCCGGCCAATCCCGCTATCCAAAAATTGGTCAATTAGAAACAGACGATTTTGCCAAAACCCAAAATTCGATAAGAAAATAAATCGGGTGAACGTGAGACATGTTCGATGGATCGTTTTACAGATGAATCCAAACTTATTCGATTCAATTGACCAAACAGACACTACAAACGAACGCCATTCGATCCGTCACGTACAGAAAATCGAATAAAATTAACTTAATGACGACGATGACGACGATGAAATGGGGAAAAATTCCACGGGAAAATCCCTCTAATGGATTATTCAAAGGAGAAGAGACATCGGTTTGAAGCGCTAGTGGTTTCTTTTCGGGGCAAACAAACCATCCAACGAATCACAGGATGGTTGGCTTGGCAGAATACATTCGTTTTCGACAGCGGCACACGTCATTCAACAGTTGCCATTCGGCAGTCGGCTTGTGACGGGCCAATGGAAATTTCATTGATTTCTTAATGCAAAACAACCACCGACAGTGCTCGGAATGACATCAACAGTTAGTTTTTTTTGTGGCGAGAATGCAATGCAACGGTACATTTGCAAGTGGAGGAGAGAAAAATCACCGTTGGCTGCAGTTTATTTGTCGGACGAAAATCGACCACGAACGTAATCAACGTCGGATTGAATGACGTTGATTATGAACGATGGCCGATGCGAGCCAGTTCGGAGTCCAAGCAAATACAATGACCGTTCAGATGATGTTTAATCATCGTTACGGTATTTACACGAGAACACAGTTAGCTGAACGCTGAGGTGGCTTTTGGCGAGGCGTCATATCGGTCATGACATTCGATGCGATTCACAGGGTTATTGCACTGAGGAATGCCATTCCGTCGACTCGTTGAATCGCAGCCAACACCTGGACCATCACACATTCCCAGTTAAAATCCAAATGGATTTTTAGCTTTGTCACACAATCGATGGTCTCTTTCGCTTCGGTCGGAAAGTTCGTGATTTAAAATCAATTACGAAATGTATGCGCATGCATAATTGATTTTGGGTTTTCGATCGAAAAGCGGTTTGTAAACGCCCGGAAAGTCCTGAAAATCTGATTTGTCGACTTTTGGCCAACGCATTGGGCTTCGGTTGTATGGATGGCCCTTGTGGAATTATTCATCGACTTGCGGTTGGCATCTTCATATTTTGGACGGAAATTCGACTGTGGGAGGGGATGCGGGATGCGGGAAGGGATGCCAACTGGTTGGTTTTCGGTGATTGTCACCGTCGACGAATGTCGCAACAACATGAATTTTCCATTAGCCTCGTCAACGAAAGCCCTCTCGAAAATCCCGTTTTGGATGTCCCGATGAATGACAGCGTAATCGCGTCACCGTCATCGAGGGGAGGAAAAAACGAGTCGAATCGATAAAAGGTAATTTTCACGGTGAAAGCTCTCTCGCCGAATAGAACGGAAGGTGATCCATTGTTCCAATTTCGGTTCTTCATTAGCGGTGCGATGTAATTACCTGAAAATTAATGAGCTCTTGAGAACCAATGCACTTGGTGCGCACATAATTACCCTCGGATGAAACCCACAGCGACCGCTCAGTCATTTCATTTGGCAAAAGTCGAAGCAAAAAAAAACCAACGGAAATTCCAATTTCTTTTCAGACAGGCCGACCGACACTTGAGTCGATTTTCCCCGCGTTGCGTTCGTGCTTAACCGCCATATCCTGAATGCCAGCGAAAGACCATTTGTTTTACGATGTTAACGAAATCGGAATTGTCTTGTGGATGGTGGGGTGGGGGTGCGACGACGACCAACAACCAAATTCAGTGGGCTGTGATAATGCCATTCCTATTGGTTTAATACAAAGCATTAATTGAAAAGACAATTAACGGCACAACAATGGCCAACCAAATGCTAATAGATCGACGCAGCAATCAACACATTGTCTTGACGGTGTTCGTGCCGATGAAATATAACAATTTCGCGGGACATTGTTGGTTCGATCAACGGTAAACACCATCGCGAAGCTGTCAACAAAACGAATGTCTTCAATCAACCGAAACGAATGCTAAAAATAAATTTCAATTATTTCAATTTGCCGAAATTGTTTCTATTTTGGTGGATGGCGGTGGTGAGGTCCGGGCGGGCAGGCATTCATTCGACGAGGTGTTTTGATAAAGCACGAAATTGAACAAACACATCGAATCACTCAATGTGACACTTTGTTTCAGAATTATGACAATGTTTGTCACACACAAAAAAAAAACACGAAAACAAAAAACGCAATAAGCGACACAGCCAATTGAAGGCGCCCCGACGCTTTTCGATTGGAGCAACGCTTTCAGCTCGAATCACAAATTCAGAAGAAACATCAAACTGTCGAGTTTTTTTGTTAATATTTTTGCACGAAATTCCCTGACAGTCGCCGAGATGATGATTATGTTTGACGTGAATGAGGGAAAAATCGTTTCTGTTTATTTTTTTTTGCTCTTCTTTTCTCTGCTTTGCCGATTTCTTCCTGCTTTTTTCTGCCGTTTCATTTTTTTCGATGGATTTTTTTCATCGAAAACGCGCACGGAATTGGCAACAATGAGAATGAAAATGGAAGCGATTAATGTTGCGAGTTTTTCTGCCGGTTGATTTTTCCACAAATATCATCCATCATTCTGCCAATCATCACAAATTAGATGTTATCTCATTCTGGTTGATTATCATGGGATCATCTATTGGGCGATGGTGGTGGCAAAGAAACAATTCTGCCGAAACGTCAGATTGTTTACAATCTTTGAATTGGTTTTCGTAGCATTTTTTGGTCGGTTCATTTCGATGGAAGTGCTTTTTTAAGTTTCCTTTTAAGCGCTCTGCGGTTGTGTGTGTGTGTGTGGGTGTTTGTGTATGTGTGTGTGTGTGTATGTGTGTATGTGTGTGTATATGTGTGTGTGTTTATTTGTTTGTTTTTATTTCCACATTTCGCCAATTCGGTTGAGAACCAGGCGTGGCCCTCAGAGACGTATCTAATTACATTTAATGCACACAGTCATTTGTTGGTCGATCGATAAAATAACTACACCCAAACCATAAACATGGCACGGTCATCGTTGGTTTTTATTGCAGCGTTTTGTAGCGGTTTGCCCATTAGCGTCGTCCACGATGAACCAGCATTCACTCATTCACTGACTCCGAATGATTCACCCGACTCTCCTTTCACTCCTTCGCCGTCCATCTCATTTCAACGGCTATCCACGTTTGAAACCCATCGGAATTCATTTCAATTTCCCGAAAACGAAAAAAATACAAAAAAAAAAAAAAAAATAATAAAACTATTTTGCACCGCGCTGTTTGACCTTTCATTCCGATGTGAGGCGATGTGTGGTCATGCGAGCCGTGAACACAGGCATTTGACTCGTCGTCGGCCAGACGATTACGATGAATAATGAATTTTTCATTGGAAAATCGATAATATCTCAACCATATGGATTTCCCATTGAATCAATTTCTGCGAGGGAAATTGGCTTGAAATTCGGAAAATGCGATCTTGAATTGTGTGCTCGATTGTTTAAACAGCAAATGAAATGATTTAAGTTCACTGTCAGCGCGTCGAGTAGATTATTTGCTGCGGTGAAATAAAACAGAAATGCGGCGCTTAGAGCAGGTAGCCCCGGCGATGGTGTGTATATTTACAGCGGGATTGTTTGTTTTCTTTTCGAGGCGAATCGACACGTTCAAATTGATACTTTTGGGTTTGAACTTTGGATCAGTCAGCGGTTGGGAGATTAAGAATAGATTCAATGTGGTGGTGGGGGAAATTACTCACTGAGTTGAGCCGGATCAGTTATCTCCGTCAACGTCATTATGCCAATTGCTTTCAAACTAATCCCCTCTCGGAAGATTCTCGAGCGATGGCTCACCCAGTCAACCATAAAAACATCGAGGTCACCTCGATTCCCCAATCGCAACAGACGCAGTTGCCCAATATCCAATCAAACCCCCATAAAATTCCCCCCATAATCCCCTCAAACGTTCACCAAAGCCCAGATTTTCGTACTAAATTTCGAGAATCGCAAACGATTCCGATTCACTTCCGTTCACTGCCGTCATCACGATGCGCATCCAAAACAATTCTATTTGTGCGCTTTTCATTCACGTTTTTTATTGAATAATTAATCGAATTTATAAAATCCAAATGCAAAAGCATTTCGAAAGAAGAAGTAAAAAAAAGAAAAAAAAAAATCATCGAACATTTTTTATGCCATTTCAATTTTATGGTCGAAACCAGCGATGTGATTACGATCGGAATTTTCGATTGAAAAATATCATTCGAAACGACGTCGAACAATAAACATTTTATGATTTGGATATCAAGTGGAGCGTGTTGCTTCGAATGGCAATCTGTTTAATCGTACACCCCATGGGTGATGGTGGATCGCTGACTGGGGGGGATGGTTTGCGGATGGATGCATTTGATTGAAGTGATTTCAAAATTGGTCCATTAAAATTGCCGTGCGATGCCACGTGACGACAAAGCAGATGCTTTTGGGCATGCGGGCGGCCTCGACGTCGCGACGCGTTTCGAATCGACAGAGTATCGTTCGTGGAAAACAAAAAAAAATTAAATTAAAATCCCATTCAAGAGCCCCATCACAGCGATTATAATTGGATTCATGACAATGTAATCCTCATCGAAATCACCGACGTCTGACGTTGTGATTTATTCGGTGAGCCGCCGACACTCAAACTTTCGCAACGTTCTGGAGATTTTCTTCGCGGCGAGCACGTCAGAATGATTGATACGGTTGGATGTTTCGGAGTTTAGCGAGACCGTCGGGAGATCACTATCAAATGGGGTGGCCATTCATAATTTTGATGGCGCCACTTAATTGGCTTCTCCACGAAAATCTCAACGTCGTCCAGCCGAACGGCCAGACGGTTGATTCGAAAGTGTGAAGTGAATGGGAAACTCGTGCAAACGAATGACATTCACCAGGCACTCGTTCGCAGCTCATTCAACCGAGATTCTTGCCCATTTTGCACTCAACACCCCCGCTCCCCTCCCTCCCTCGCACCCACAACACCATCAATCATTCCAAATTGTTGCTTCGCAACGAATTTCTCGTGTCTCATTTGTTCTGTCGAATTATTTCAATAATTTCCGTCAACATTCTGACAGGCATTCAATGTAATTGCCATTAATTAGTTTGGCCCTGGATTCATCCATTGTCGAAACGCCTAATAATTTCGTTGGTCTGTCAAAACGATGAATCCATTTTGGCATTCAGCGCATCGAAAATTGAGTCAAACGAATGGTGACCGGGCGTGGGTAAGAATATCAATTTGGAATAAATCTTCGAGACATTCCGATCCGGAAGTAATTCTTCATTAATTCACGAGACTCGATTCATCAAAGCGAAAACATGAAATTGATAACTCAATCGACTCAGACGACAACATAATGATATCGAAAAATCGGTAGGATTTGTAGTCGATGCACGTTGTCCAATGATTATCGCTTCGATGAAACGAAAAATAATTGATTGAAAACGACCAGACAGTGAATCACAGCGCACACCAGTGAAGGCACGATGAGACGATAATTCTCCAAATGGGATAGCGATGCTGACTGGAATTCATTGTGTCGCCATCGATGCAGCACGAATAGATTTGATTAATTATTCATTCGATTCGAATGGCAATGCATTATGGTGGTGGTGGTAGTGGTAGCGACATCAGCCAGCTGCCTACCCCACGATGAACTTGTATGAACCTCAACGCACTCAGACACTCACTCACTTTGATATTCCCGACGCGATCATAATGCCATCCAATCGCCATTACCGTCGCGACCGTTGCAAAGAAGGAACGCCAGACGGCGATGCTTTTAGTGTCGATCCATAAAATCGCCATCAATTAAGTCGATTTATTGGATGCGACAGCAAATGGTGCCACGATGATTACTTGAATCGCGTTGCGTGCGTCTCGTCAGACATCTTAACGAGACAAAATGCAAAGTCATCTCGCCGATTTGGGGGGAATGGGATGGAGGTATGCCATAGGATGTTGTTTGAAATTGATTTGAAATTCTCATGTTGATTGCGACGATGAGCACAATGAGCTCATGAAGAATTCATGTTGTCATCGAGCGAATGACGTGGTCGACGACATTCTGACCAACTGGGGTGTCGTCGCAGTTGGTTTTGAAAGCCAAAACTCACAACAAGGCTTTAAGTGACAAACAAATCCCCCGTTAATTTCTCATTTGAGCCATCCCAGTGCAGTTGCCATGGGCACATTTGGGAATACATGGCTGTCTGGAAACACAATAATTAAAAATTTGTGCAACATCACAGAGTCAGCTCGGACGTGATTCGGGTGTCGGATGATGTCCCATTGGTCCAATTGAATCATCAGCTTTTGCGCTTCGGACGTTATATTAGAATCGATTCGGAATTGCTGGTGGGAAGCGATATTTGTAGATTTGACATTGGGAATTTTCAACGTAAGGTTTCCGAAATTCGTTCATCCGCACATTGTGAATGAAAGCAGTTGCTCGTAATGTCGCTCAAATTGGCCATTTATATGAGAAAATCGAATGAATAATGCGACGAGGACCATTTTTTTCCCTTTGCTGCTCGTAAACGAATATCCA
>JANSTV010111377.1:0-18838 GCA_027564135.1 Lestremia cinerea
CGTTGAATTTCGATACCATTTAGTCGGCACGAAAATGAAGAAATATGAGAATAATGAATTGCTCTCGGTGTGTCGCCTTCATCAATGCGATCATAATTCATTGAGCAGTTTTCTTACCCCACCGGAGGCGGCACGCTTTGCCGGGCACTCATCACCTCAATGCAACCGTTTCATGTACGATTTTCCGTCGACAAAATCGTTTACCGTGTGCGAGCCAATATCGCCTTCATATTATGTCTTCACGTCGATGTGCTGGAGTGCCAAAACGATGAAGCAAAAGAGAAGAAGAACAAAGAAAAGAGAAAAGAGAAAAATTTCACGAAATTAAGTTTCATCGTTTTTCATTGTACGTTAAATAACCAGCTGCCGGCCTTTATTCCATTTTCACAACTTGAACGCTTCATCCAGTTTCCCATTCGAATTAGTCTCAAGTGCACGAAATGTGATAAGCAAACGGCAATTATTCGCAAGCGCCAAGGAACATTTTCCGAATTGAGTCAATCCAACAGCGAAACGTGAAAAAACACAAAGTCAAGACTGGTAATGTGAGAATATGCAGAATGTAAATTGTGTGGTTGAACTGAACGTAACGAGGATTAATGGTTGCTCAAGTTCGAATGGTAATTTCTTTCTGTGGACTTGTTGTGTCGCTACGATTCGGCTTGGTGGCACATCGTTTCTCGCTTTCCAAAGACAATCGCAAGCCATAAATCCAGTGCGAGTGACTTTTTGACTTTTCCAAATAAAAATTACCGGATGATTTGACCGGTGATTGCGTTGTCATTTGGTGAAAGTGATAATTCACCCGAAGACAGATGCCGTTGCCAAGAGTTGACTTCGACGCTGCCACCAGCCCGAAACCGATGAACCGTTGCGAATGGTCCCGAGTCCAATCCTGGCGGCCATTATTTCGAAATGTCTTCTTAATTATCTGCTGTGGTGGCCTCAACGGAAACAACTATGTCTATCGCCCTCCAGATAACCATCAATCGACTTGTGCCCGCGCAACAAATCTCCCCGTCCGTCAACACAGTCGCTTATCAATTTTCGAGTCATGAACGTTTTCTTCCGAAACCATTTTCCATTTCCAAAAATGATCCAATAATTTTTATGAAATCATAAAAATGACATAAACGACAAATGCAAATGTGCTTTCATTTCGATAAAAAACGAAACCCTCCCCGAAAAGTGAAAGAGGAAAACGAACAAATGACGAAACGAATTGAGGCAGAATGTAGTGTTGCCGCGAAATGGAGGGATGATAGCACATGGAGGGGGTTACTGTTTCGCTTGCAAAGTTTCGTTGTCAACGAAAACCATGTCAATGTTGAAAACATTCAGAATGAACATTTGACTGAATCGCAATTGCTTGGCACACGATGGAAATTACCGATTTTCTCCTTTCTCTGCCGAATGTGACGACCTTGCAAGCAATTAAAAAGTACCGAACAAAAAATCAATTAAAATCTTATTTGGTGAAGTGGCTCGTTTCGTGAGGGAAAACTGACGCGCAAAAAAGCACACACACACACACATCTCAACCGAATCTTACTGAACCGAGGAGAATGCTTTCGCGAAATAATTCCATTTGTTAATTTGAATTTATTGGCGGAGGCTAAGATGTTCAGTGTGGATTGCATCAGCCCCACACACCCTCCGCCCCTTTTGCAATCGAACCTTTCTGTTTCGGTTTCGTTTCGTTTCGTCTTCTGTTGCTGTTTTTATTTTATTTATTTATTTTTTTGTCTCACCATTCCTTTGCAACGTTTTTAATTTCATTTTAGGCGGCAAAATAGAGGAATCGTTTGAAATTATCGCTCGTTATGCACAATTAAACAATCCAAATGATTTTACGTGTTTTCAACATCAGCCAAATCAGCATACTGCCGCCAAGCACATTATTATTGTTGCCGTAAGGCATTGGTGACCGCACGGAAAATTCCTTCGGCGCAACCGAAACCGACGGAAAAGAGGAAAAGAAATATTTCTATTGCCTTGTCATCGCATCACACCATTTCATAATAGCCATATTTTCCGTGTTATTTTCCTCGCCTGGCCATTTTTCCATTCGTAATTTTATTTCCACATTTTCTGATTATGGCTGTGACACACTCACACATATACACCCACATGGCACACTAACCCGGTGTTGGATGGCTCAACCGGTTGACTAGTAAAACACGATCCGTTGAGATTGTAATTCGTTTGTTCATCGCTTTAATGCATACTTAATTTAATTTAAAATGAACAACCTTCATCCATTCATTCAGCAAAGAGGAGCGAGTGGAGGGTGGAGTGTGGAGTGCGGAGTATGTGCGCGTGCTTTGCAATGGTTGGCTTTTTTCTTTAATAGAATTACGGTCACATTGAAATGCATTCAAGAGTTAGGTTCTCGAGAATATTGCGAGATGTACAATCTCGTGAGAAAATGCTCTAAATTCGTGGTTCATTTTCCGGAAATGGCGCTACATTGCACTTAACGTCACAATGAATATGCTGAATTGGACAGGAGAATTCACGAGCGACCGCGACAACTGGCAGCGAAAACTCAATTAAATACTATTTTCATCACTTGTTGCGATTGCTTCTATTGTTGCAGTGCTCGGTTGAGACCTGCATGGTGGCTCGGGAAACTTCCCGTCTGTCATTTTAATAATCGACACGACACTGCTACACGATGTCCATTATGTAAGGCTTATGGAAGCTTTACCAAATTATAAATTTATGGCATTTTCCCTGCCTGCAAGTCATCGGTTAAAGCTGCAAGACCGTCTGGTTACTACAAGCGAAGCACTAGCTCCTGGACATCGTCTTTAAATCGAATACAAATTATGGCATTCACTTTGAATCCCGCATCGCGTGTCGTACATAAAGCCATCACATAAATCGCCCGTTGACACATTCAGCTTTTTCCTTCACATTTCATGACTGTCATTGCCCGTTTGGCATCAAGTCAAATGATGGAAAATTAACGAAAATCTACTTGGCTTCGCTCAGAGCGAGTTATTTCATGTGCATTTTTAATTAAGCCAAACGCCATAAACCAATTGAGCTTTTTTTAATTCATATTCCCCACTTGAGCAGACTTTCAACGAATTCCGAAAAAGATTAATCGTCCGTTCCAGCGAACGGCGATGGAAATATCGATTCCATTTTCAAATGTAATTTTCTTTAGAACATTTTTTTTTTGCTACAGATTTATTTGTTGCTTGTTCTGCATTCAAATGTCAGTGTGTTTCTATTTCGGTTTCAGGTAACTGACGAGCCAAAAGCGTTGAACCTTTTTTCTCGTTCGAAACGCTTAACCAATTCATGTCGTCTCGACGAGTAACATTTCGTTCTCGAAAATTAATTTCTGATGAAAAAAAAATTCTCCAACCGATCAGAGGGCTAATCACAAAATTCTTTTGAAATTGATTGAACTTATTCAATTTACACTTCGAATGAATTTCGATGCCATGATAAATGTCTGTAGAATTCAATGGAAATAATTAACGAAATTGATTTACGAATGGCACGGGAACGTGGACGGAAAATGACATCGAAAACGACCGAGCACTTTTATCGATTATCTCTCTGCTATTCACCGTTGCGAAACTATTTTACTTCTTTTTTTTCGTGCCCAAATTGAAATCTATAACATCCGCATCTTATCAATGTCGTCGGTTACATTGCTTGGCCAGCATGTAAATGGAAGAGTGCTTGCTTGTCTGGTGGATTTTCGATCGATTGGTGTGTATGTGTGTGTGTGTGTGTGTGTGTGTGTGTGTGTGTGTGTGTGTGTGTGTGTGTGTGTGTGTGTGTGTGTGTGTGTGTCCGTGCATGATGGCATTAACGGTAATTTTCGTAAAAGCTTTTCGCTTCGATTTCTTCGTCAGAATACTTTACTTCGGATGGTGTACCACCGACCAGATTCAATATCATCAAACGTATATTATCGTTTATCGAACAAATTAAACTGATAAATAATTTTCCATTTTTTTTTTCTTTGCTTTCCTTAATACTGTCATCGCATCACCATTGATTCCGTTCGAGAAGGAGATCAATAGCAGTTAAATCGTTGGCCATTCGAATAAAAGATGCTGGATAAATAATTGCGTTGTTCGTTGGAATCGATGAAATTACGGTAAATTGTGATTTATATTGTGACCTATTCAAATGGATCCAAGTTCAAACTTTGACATTCGAGGATTTACTCATCTCCACAATGCAGCATTGAATCAAGATTTTTGGATTTTTTCCTTCAGCGACTTTCTAATTATATCGTTGAAAAGGCGAAGGTGTGTGTCGTCTTCACTGATGTCGGTTAATTATGAGATTTTATTCGGGCGCGATAGATTCAAAGTTGATATTCCCTTATGCGATGAAAGATTTCATTAAATATTAATTAGAAAATGTTGCTTTCCGTCAATTTTGGTTTAGAGACATTTTCGAGGCGAATCACAGCAGATGGATTGCGTTGGAAAGGCGTCAACGATGAGCAAGAAAATCATTTCGCATCAAAAGTTAAATTCGAAATGAAGCGAAAGCGAAATAAATTAATAAGGATAAAAATACGTGTGGAAGGTACGTACGTGTTAAGGTTGTGGCATTTTGTATGTGGGCGCGACTCGATTCCGAATAGTGACAAAGGCTCCCTCCATCCACCGCAAATGAAGAAAAAACATGTTCGAGCAGGAACAAAAATGAGCGCGTCAAATAAACCGCGAATGGCGGGACCCGCCATTGGCAGCTCTTTCTTGGCTGACAATTTTGTTGAGAAGTTAATTTATTTCAAAGAAAAAATATTCCATTCAACATTTGGCGTATCGTGCTTTGCTTTTGAGATTGATTAATACATTTCGGTGCAGAATGGCATTTGACACGAGACACACAGTGGCATTTGCGAAAACAGTCGCAATTCGAACCAAAGCCAAAATCCGATTCTCAATTCCAATGGCTGAGATAAAAGTGATGAAAATAGCACGTTTGCGTTTCGAAAGCGATAGCACCCGACATCGAATCAAACGAAACAATAAAAAAAAAAATAGCGAATGTATCAACCGAATTCGGATAATCGATTGACTGATTTAATTAGACTCGGTTGTCATTGTCAAGATCATTCATTTGGTGGCTCTTTCGTTGAGCATCCGACCACACAAGTTTGAAATTGCAGAGTTTCTCGGCAATACTAAATTTGATTGGCCATAAAATGCGAAAAACGATAAACAATAAACGACAAATCAAATTAATGAAAGATTTGACGAAAACAAAAATCGAGTTTTATCTAGTTTTGTTTTAATTTTTGGAATTGTAAAATGGCTAGTTTATGGACCGCCCTGGGTTTATGATCCAGTTGAAAAGGTTGACTAGGCAGCATTCCATCTATGACGTTGACGACGAGGGTGATGAGAATGACGAGGACGTTGGCCTTCACTACTGCGACAACGGTCTGCCGAATGCTTAGACGTTTTCGTTTTGATTTCTTTTGAAAATCGGTCCACGATAACAAATCTTTTGTTATTTTTAACGTTCATGATCTTTCGAATCGAACATTTACTTAATTGGTCGGCGGCGCCACCATCATCCCAGCAGGCAGTGAATATTTCCAACGAGCACCGAGCCTTCGATATTTTCCGACGCATTTCTGGCGGGGCGAAACTCCGTTCAAGGGAAGCTCAATTCAAAAATCACCCACTGTAGTCGAAACGTATCACGACGCTATTCGTCCTTCAGCTTTCAATAAACGGAACCGAATCGGGCGCGAACACTCTTCTGATTCATGCCAAACCGTCATCAACATCGCAATGTCAAAATTGATTTGGAAAATTCAAGCGATTTTTGCGAGCGTGGAAAATATCACTGTGCATCATCGCGTTGCAGCATTAAAATAAAGCGAACAAGCGAAAAAGCAACAGAGGCGACTCTGCGCTCCACTTTAATGAGTTGTAATGAAAGTCCATTAGGTTTTGTGTTCATGATCGAAAATTGATGGCATTTCGTTCGATTGACGTCAAAGACCAGACGATACACAACCGAATGCGACACCATGAATGATATCCGAAATGAAAACGTAGATATGCAAACTGATGACAGCAGCCATGCAAACCGATTGTAATCGAAAAATAACACGAAACCCAAGGCAGCAGCGGGCGAATAAGCGTAAATTCAATTATTCAACGCAAAAAACTCAACGAATTGAAATTGAAGTGCCATTTTTCTATTATGCTGATGTTCCAGCGCGATGGAAAAAGTTAATAAAATCGTTTCGTTTATTCGGTTCGATTCGTTCGAAATGCGGTTACTGCAAAATGCACATTCGCATGCAAGTTATTCAGAAATGCATTCGGCGCTCGTTTCATCGAACGAATGAGAACATCAACGCGAAAGCCGCTGCAATTTTGACGCAAGAAATATCTCAACTATTTTTCTGGGACATTCAGTTTGAGCATTTTCCTCGCACAACTTTGTTATTTGTTTGGCTTTGGCCTTTTATCATCTGCAATGCCATTCCAATGTTGGTTTTGTTGGTCTTTTGTCTACTTATTCCATCAGCCAGATTTCTTTGATCCATCGCTGCGTTTCTGAGCCACGGAATCGATAAACTTTAGACGATTAACCTCTAAAGCGAACGCTTTCACGGAAGTCACTTTTTAGTCGTTTGGAATAGCTTATATCTCCCCCTCCCCCTTCCCCTGATTTTCTTTCTCATAAAACCAGAAAAGTCACAAGAAGGAAATTCATAAATATTACGTTCTCGGATCGGATAAAATGTTGCTTTGTTCAATTCCAGGGCTTCCATTGGAACTCATTCTTTTCGTTCCGTCACGTTTGCCATTCACTTTGTAGCGCATATGGTTTTGTTTCCGAAATTTTCTCATATTCGCTCGTCCGCTCGCTGAGCATTCAAATGAGGAATAACAATGAGGTGTTATTGCCACTCTGGGCGAAGCTGATGGAATGAGAGCTGCGGATTGAGGCGCTTGTAGGTGGCAACAGTCTGATCTGCCGTCGAGAGTTGTTCATTTATTCAGGCTTGTGGAATCGCTGATCGCTTTTTGCCCCACCTTGTTGACCACAGTGAACGTCTGACATTAATCACAATCGGTAATTTTGGGATCAATGACAGACAGTCATCACTCTCAACCAGGGCAATGAACCAGTTGTGATTTATGTATTCATTAATGAATTGTTATCTTCATTTTAACAGCAATATTTTCTGCCATCATCTGAAGGCTGTTGCCACTTCGACACTGTTTGTTATTTGCTCGGGAATTTTCCTCCAAAAACGTCCCTAAACGTTTTCCATCTCATTCCGTTTGATCGATGCGAACAAACAAATCAACTCGAAGGCAAAATGCTGTCGTGATTTTTACTTATCAAAACATCACGTGCGTCACAGACACAAAGGCTTGACAACGGTGTTTCATGTATTTGGTTGTGAAAAGAAACTCTCTGATCGGCATCGATGCAGTGGGAGCATTTTTCGTGTTTTTGAATCGATTGGGAAGGGGGGATTTTTTTTTTTGTCGCCGTTCATGTCGTTATTGAGAGATTAATGTCGGAGATGACGATACGAGAATGAAGGTTGCCGATAATTATGGAATGATGGTCCTCTTGAAATGGATGTTGGTGCTGATGGCTTGACGATGATTATGTTTCAAACTCATTGGCATCATTGAATCCCAAGTGGCTACAAATTTATGGAATGATTCGTATGTTGATCACGTTTCACCACCAGAGACGATGTAACCTCACGTTGGATCGGTGAATGGCAATGAAATATTCATTTGAAAAATATTGAAATTGTTAATTCTAATTTTGGGCTGGTGCTTGTGGGTTTGCGATCCACGGAAGGAAAGAAATGAAAGGAAGAATCGTAACTTTGAGCTGGCGAATGGGGTGTTGAGTATCGCCTTTCGACCATTTCGATGATTTCCACAAACGTCTTTGCCTTCATTTGTCAAATATGATGATGATGTTTGTGATTGTTTTGCCTCTGCTCAAAGCCAAGTGTTGATTAAACGCGAACTTCCGATTTAGCGCAGATTGCTATCACGAAAATTCGTATTCTGCCGGCTTGCCTGCTAATTCACCCCGCTAATCTGAATGTCTTACAAGAGATTTTCAGCGAGTTCGCTGGGAAATGGTGAATTAGTAGAATTCGAGTTCCTCCCCCTCCCCCCCTCGCCCCCTACCCCATTCATGTTTCAAGATCGACAAAAGATAACGCCAACTGAAGAAATTTGAATGCACACGCACACACTAACCCATACCCAAACATCAAATGAAATAAAATCCGAGCGATGAATGACGAAAAATCTCCCAAAATCATTATTGCGACCTTCCCAAATCGAAGGAAAATTCCCGAAAAAGAAAGATTAGATCAACGATGCTGACAATGATGTCGACGATGATAGCCAAAGACGGAAGCTGCAAAACAAACACAACAAAGTTGTTCATGTTGTTGTTCATTCATGATTTCATTTATGCCTTCGAGAAATTAAACGTAAACACATTTAACAAGCTCCTCGGCTTGTGACTCGCGTATAATCCATTCATTCTTCTACATATTTTTTTCTGCGTTCCGCTTCGCTTCGTTTGGCGAAGGGCTCTAATGGCCTCCGCTCTTCACATCGTCCTCAATGGTTGAGTTATTTTCTTTTAATTATTACATTTGTGAGGGAACAAAGCTCTTTAAAGTCGCCTCAAATTGTGAAAGCAATTGAAAAGTTAGAGAATCAAAAGCGGACGCAAAACTCATTTCCGGATAATACTCAACCAAAAATTGACTTCGACATTGTGATACATTTTAAAGCGGAACGTTCTGTTCGTGACGATCAAATCGTGATGAACGACGATAATATTTTGTGTGAGGCATTTCACTGTTATTGACGTCTGTCTGCAATTTTGCCTGTGGTTTTGTAGCGAGTCTCTCGATTTAAGTCGCAATTACGCGATAATTGCTGCACTCGAGAAAATGCGATGCGTTGCATTGTTCCACGATTTATGACATACTCTTTCTACTTGCATATGCAGCTTTTTATATGAGATCATTACGAGAAAATGAGTTTGAAATTACTTAACGTAGAGCGCAGAAGACTATCTTTAATTCTCAGCCCAGGATGATTTTCAGGTTGGATGACGTTCCTACTTAAGGCGAGACAGACCTTTGGAGCTTTCGAGAACAAAAAGCAGGCAGGTTGCGGCTCTGATGCCTAAAACACCAAAGATAGCTCACATGACCTTGACCAATTGCCAGCTTCCAGAAAGATTGCGAGGACACTTTGAGGAAACGAATCAAATAATAATATTTTGACTTGAATTTGAGCGCACTAAAAACATGCGATATAAATGCATGGTTCTAATTGAGAATTTAATGCGTCAATAAAAATCCATCGCAATGTTTATTGTTTGGCATTCGTTCTTCAGATTGGAAAACAAATCGAATAATAAAATGAGAATGTTTCAATGAATTGGCGTTAGAAAATAGCTCGCCTGCGATTTCGATGAATGATGTTGCATTCGTGAAATGATTGAGCATCGTCTATCGAACGTCGTCTACGTTCGTAAATATTATTGAGGTTCACGTGCGAAAAACGATGATACCAATGTCGAATTCGAAAGCCAGATGATGAATCAATGTGCGCGACATCAACAATGGGAATGAATGGAATTTCACTGAAACAACAATTCATTTCTCGCGCAACTTTTATTTACGCATCCAGTTGCCGTCAATATTTTCGCAAGCATATTCCAAGCGTACAATTGGGCGCTCAATGGCACAATCGTTAGAGGCCCATTGGTTCATACTGTGATTTTATCGAAGAAATATGGAAATACAGTCCGAGCATTAAATTATGTGCTTAAAACATCGTACAATAATCATAGGAAAATGATTTGATTTCGTGACTTGTAGTCGACAACGATTCCATGTTTATGGCCAACATTTCAGATGGTTGAATAAATGACATTCAGAAGGGATAAGGAACAACACTGTCGAAAACAAAATACGCATAAAAGCACACGCACACCATCCAAGGGATTTACCCTTCCAAACGAAACGATAGAAAACACAAAAAAAAAGTATAAAATTTTCTTCATTCACTATTCAGGTCAATAAAAATACCGAAACAAAAGCAAAAAAAGACACCGCAATAAGTGAATCAGTCGTAGAAAATCGAACGAGGAGCAAGTGGCAAAAGCTGCTGATTTTTTTGTCCAACGTTTTCTTGGTGGTGGCGGTTGTTGTTGCTGTTGGTTCGGTCGATTGGTTTGGTCTGCTCTATGAATTTCGACCCAAAAATTCTCCCTCTGTCTGAGTAACGGCACTTAATCCTTGCGAAATAAAATAATCCGAGCCACACAATGTGACCCGATAAAATTTCCGAGCTGTAAAAATATTAACTAAAACGCTTCGGGAAAACCGAATAATCCGTTTACCGTTCATTGTTTATTTACCGTTACGATGCAATTCATCATTCATAGCTGGTGCATACGAAATCGTTGTGGCGAACCACCGAGAATGCGGCGACGCAACAATCTGTGCGATTGGATGTCACACAAAATGTTGCATTATTACCGACACGGATGGCGCACGGGGTGGTAGACAGGGCAGACAGAAACCGAAACACGGCCCATCCATCGAATTTTCGAAGCGAAAATTCATGCAACATTAGATTCACAACAGATAAATTGTATTATTGCGAAATGCAGAAAGCATTTGGAGCGTTTCAAGCGTTTTTCGAACGCCAAAAAATTTACATAAAATATGGTCAAAATCGCTACAACAAGCGTGAAATAGTAGCAGCTCTCATTTTGAATGTTCTATGGAATGGATGAACGTGTGGTCCGTTGTGAATGCGATGCTGGATTTGTGAATGGGCGACGACCCAACGTAGGCCGAGGCTGAAGCTCAGCCATGGACAATTTGTCGATGTCTTCGAATCGAATCGATGGCATTTTTCCATTGTTTCAGCTGTCGATGTTTTGCTATTCCAAACGAAAACGATTTTCATATTAAACGTGCCTCTATCCGAAAGGCCATTTTCGAATGTCGAGGTGTTTTTCGGTTGAATATTTTCAAATGTCCCGTTATTTCGAATAAGTTGAAATTAAATTTGAATTTGATGTTATGGCTTGATGTTCGACCCGGTTTCCACTCGGCCAATTTCCTTTGGGCAAATCGGGGGTGCCAAATGCCCGGGCGATCAAACACATTTTGGAATGCAATGAAATCAATGAGTTTCGATGGTGAATTAAATAAAATTCCACAAAACATAAACGCTACGTGATAAAGTCATAATTATTTCTGAAGAATTCCTCCATTTGAGACAAGAAGGCAATACAACAAATACGTCAAGCGGTGACGGATTATTGGAATTTCATTCGACTCCACGTTTTTCAGACGGTCGAACGGTTTGGGTTTGACAGCTGCGGCTCTTGCTATTTTTTTTATTTCAATCTCAATAAAGGAATCATTTGCTGTAGCTCGCAATTGTTTTTAATTGTTCACGGAAAGTCTCACAAGAAAATCGAATTGAATGTCGTATTGATAAGTGAATTTAAGAAGAATTTTCATCAACTTTTCTTTTTGTCCCAACGCAAAAGTGAGGGACTGGGAGATTTTTCTTTCGTAATAGGATCTCATTGAAGCAAATGAAGGGATTTGTGGATAGAACACCGTCGTCTCTGGGAAAGTTTTGATGGCAAGAGGTCAATTTGGTGCGATCGTTCCGTTGACATTTCCGTTGAAGTACCGATATATTTCGCAGACATTTAAGAAGCTTCGGAATCGGACACTTTTTGTCAGAGGTTATCAAGAAGTCATCACCAAAAAGCATGAGTTGATCCTGCTGAAGGCCATTCCGGTCAACAAAACTTTGCACGATGTAGTATGTTTTCTTTTGATTAAAGTCCTAAAGTGTTTTCGCTGCCCGTCTGGACAACGAGCCATTTTCAAATTTCAACTCATGAATAGGAAACTTTTGGGGAAATTACGAGTACAGGGAAAATACCTTGTGATCTTCGATTTTACCAAATTAGTCTCGAGAAAAAGAAAATATAAAAATGTCAATCGGCTTGTGAGTGGAATGAACGGCGAATACCGAAAAATTTGCAAAAGAAAGCAAAAAGCCAAACAACATGGAACCGACTTGTGCTAAATGTGACTTTGATTTTCATTTGGCTTCAGGCTGATAGCGAACTTTGTCGAATCTAAATCTGAGAATTATACCGAAAGCGACCACTGAGAATGACATCGAAACCGAACGAATATCCTCAATTTTATGATGATATTATGCAAAGGTTGTGGTAATCGATATAGAATTTGTTCAGATATTCGAATCCATAGTTCGGCCTTGCCCGCAGACGAACCGGAAAATGTCTTTGGTCAAATGAGAAAAAATGTCGAGAAAAGCGATATTTAATAAAAATAATCTAATAATATCTGTCTCCATTCGAATGAAAAGTTATCATTTTGGGTCGACGTTCAAATATCGTTTCGATGACATAATCGTCATTCAGGCATCGCCTTCCCTTTCTGCCTTAACGTATCACATAAATGGGTGAATAGTGCGTAGGTTGATGGCTCACTGCGGAATGAGACAAAGAATTGAATACCTTTGCGGCATGCGGCTGTGCGACTATGAGGCTGTTTGGATTCAGGAAAATAGCAAAACTCTGATAAGAAATGTGAAACTCCTTTTAATTTATCAAATTAATGTCCACTCGCAGTCACAACATACGCAACTAGATAGAGACAAAGGCATACACAGACAAAGACACAGAAACACACAATACTACTCACCTTGAAAGCATCACGAAATTTATGGCTCATAATGCTGTACAATAGCGGATTAATGCATGTTGACATAAAATATAAAACACCCGAAACATAAGTTAAAACAGTATAAATATCACGGAACAGATCATTTTCGGTTTTAGTCGCTTTTCCATAAACAGCCATTATCCGTTGTGCATGGAATGGTGCCCAGCAGAGGAAGAATGCCACAGCAACAGCAACTGTAAATAGAAAATTGGAAATGATAATGGATTTGACAAAGAGTTATTCATTGTCATCGTCGCTGATATTGGATGTGTGCCCCGGGTGCGAATTACGACACGATTCGCCATTTGTTCGGTGAATTTTACAGCTGACGATTGATTTTCGTGATAAAAATTAGAGCATTTCGCACATTTTCAATTCGAAAAGGTGCAAAACATAACGACACATATGATCGCAAGAACGATCATGTCACGAATACGTGAACCATCCCAATGGGACATTTACCGTAAGGCCATTTCGAGAAAACGTACCGAAAATGGGAAATATCCCCGAAAAGAAAAACACTTACCCAACATTCGAATAACACGTGTCTGTCCGGATATACCACGACCCAATTCAACACCTCTTCGTTTGACACCTTGCAGCAATTTACTTTTTCTCAATTTAACGCCAATGAGGACATACAGCACACAGATTAATGTCATTGGACCAACGAAAAAGAGAAAACTCGATACTTCAAATGCATGCTCGACCAGCACGTTCTTCACCTGCAATGGAAAATGAACAGTGTCAATTCAAATGGAAGTCAAATGGAAATGAAATTAAAGACGGGCGGTGGCCGTGATATAATGAACATTGCGAAACATTGCGAAGCATTCCGCTATTTGCAGTGCAGAGCTATTGATGCGGAAATGACCGGAATGTGTTTACGTGAAGGGATTCCTCGAGATGCGACGCAATGTTTTTCGATGATATTCGTGTGATTCACGCTTATGGCTGAGGCACCGTGACGAAAATAACCAATTTTGGATGAAAGCAAATGTTTACCCAAATGTTTGCCGGGGCCTATTCTCAAAACTCCGAGCATCTCTTCTGCTTCATGAACGAATTTTCTGAATTTCATTCCTTCACAACTTTAGTTTCGCAGATCCAGAACAGGCCTCAACCACCGCCGGAAAAACGTCATCACGAAAGATATTCACCAAAAAGGAGAAAAACACAAAACGAGAATCCACTTTATGAGAGCCACCGAGAAAACCTAACCGATTCGCTTGTGTCATGAAACCCGCAATTATGTCATTTAAACAAAAAATAAATGTAAATCAAGTGGCTCCCGCGATATCGTTGTTTATCCATGCCCAGCCGTTCAACCGTTCCGAACTGAATGATCCAAACTGTAATATGCCATAATGTTATGTCGGAGCAACTTTTCCACAGCAGGATGTAGCCGATTTACTCAAGCCCCAAAACACTCATCACCCGAGCACAGCGCGTTCGCATTGGTATGGGTCATTGCTGCTGGAAGACGCTGTGCACAAAGTCCGTAATACAATTTATTTTCCGCAGTTCGCTTAACAAATACCAGCAAGTGACTGAAGCCACTGTTACGTGGCAGTAATTGGTAGAGAAAATGCATTTATTTATGCGCGCGGCTCAGCCGATGCTGGTGCTGCAATAATCTCCTGACTCACATTGTGGTGTTCTTCTCGGGTCCTTTGGTGTTGTTGTCTTTCCTTCTTTCGATGAGACTCATTTTTAAAATGCACGTTGCGTTCCGATGCTAAGCAATCCTCGCGAGATGTTCGTACATTAACTGCGGAACTAATCGCTTGGACATTAACCAGCAATTACACAACCATTCGAGTGACTTTATGACAACGCAAGAAAGGAGCAGCAACCAATGCTTTCAATTACAGTTAAATGGCAAGACGGACCCATTCATTTGTTTTATCGTTTGATTTTATGAAGTACTTAAACGCTTGCACAAGTACATTTTGGAAAAAAAGAGAAAAATATCCGTATCGCAACCAAATTCGATACATTGCTTCCTTGTGCCGCCCACGCCGATAATCAACCAACCACATTACTAGTGTGCTTGGCGGTTTCAACTGCGGGTCTTGCCATATCGAAAACGATTTTCTCATCGATTATTTTCACAAGAATGACTCCACTTGCCAAAGAGTTTTCCTTCATCTCTCCTTCAGTTGGTTTTCGATTTTCACTCCGTCTCTTCACATTTTGCTCAATTGAACCGAAGCCATCAAACCGAAAATAAGCAGAAAAATTGTACTGAAATTTACATTGCGATAAAATTGCCAGCTTAAAAAATGGTTTCCCATTTAATTTTATTGGCAAACATAAGAGTCATTTAATAGATCACTTCAATAACGTTCTCAATGCCCATTTACATCGATCGACTGTCTGTGGTGAGTTGAGTTTCTGTTGAGCCGATCGAAAAGGAGCTCTCACATGAAACTACCATCGTCCAGTGTTTGGTCTGAGAATGATGACCGTTTGGGTGATTCTTCAGTCATAATGCCACACTTTACCCTTCGCTCGAATCCAATTTCCTCGCAACACATGTCGTTGACAAGTCCCAAGAGGCAAATGTTCATGAAAACGGCGGTTTCACTTCGATGCGAGCGATGAAAATAATTGTCGATTCATTTTAGTAATAAGGGGATTGTCAAAGACATGCTTCAAGCTCGATTCAAAAACAGGCATTGCCGGAAACGAGTCTAATGCCGCGATGAATGCTCCTGTCACATCGTATATCCCTTCAAGGGTCTGTTATTACTACATACTCAGGCTGTCGGTTTGCTCGAATCATATGAATGGCGTTCGAGCTCAAAATAAACTAATGCCGAAAAACGTATGGTCGGATTGCATGTGACATGGCGTGCCATCGTCTGTGACGAATCCCCAAAGCCACACGATGGCTGATCGGAAAGTGTTTTTCAAAAATCGGTTGAATTTCAACGTTTGAGATTTTCTGGTGAAATCATCAAATATTGAATGACACCAACACCAACACGACTTGCAAGTAAATTCAGAGCATATTTTTTCTGTGGGTGTCGGTGGTGGTTCTGCTGGTGTTGATGTTGATGATGGCTTTCCCGTACATACAATTGCCGGCAATGAAAAGCATAAAACGTAGATGTGTTGTTGTGTGAAAACATTAACGTCGGAATTTTATGTCTTCAATGTTAAATCTAGTGCAATAATCTTTTGCTGTTGCCTTATGGTGCCTTGTGTCGACTCGGTTTTTTTTCTTGTTTTGGCAAACTCGTCCAGAGATAAGTTTCAGCGGAAACAATTGAAATCACCGAAAATATGACAAGTAAATTATTGTTGGCGGCGAATGATGGCCGAGAAGAAATAAAAAGCGCTGTCGAAAATGAATAAAACAATAGCAGATTTGTTCCTCTGGTTTCTTAATAGACTGTAACGATAAGCCTGAGGTTCGTTGTTGGAGGCTTTGACAATCCATCGGCGCTTCAATACTGATATTCAAATCCATTATTATTTATTTCAACACAGAACGACCTTCTGGAGCGCATTGTTGACAATGGGACCGGAGCTGGAAGGCTGAAACTGAAACGGTGGATTTGGGATGTGCGATGTCGGTGATTGTAAGCGAAAGACAATTCATAAATGCGTGAAATTATTTCGGAATGAGATATTTTGCCAATTTGGGAAATTTATGAAATGCGTTTGGACTTGAACTTGTGCCTGAAGCGATGGTGTGTTTTTTGCACAAGCATTTTCCACTTTTCCGCTCTTTTTCCCAATCGTTGTTGTCTCTTCCGAGGTGTCTTTTATCCATTGCTGTATCCCATTATTGTTGCTATTACACCCAGCGTTTCACATTTATCCCCTCCACATCATATCTTCATGGCGTTTCCAAAAAATTAGATGTAATGCGAAAATTATACGTTTCATTATGGAAATGTTTTGTATTTAAAGTGTTTCTGCCATTTGGAATGTCGTCTGTTCGTAAACGTACGTAAATTTGCCAGTTAAAGGCGTCCAAAACATTGGAAAATGTTTCAGGGTCTTTTCGCTGCAGACGAATACATCGTCCGGAACGGAATCGGCTTTGGGTTGCTGCATGACGATTACCGGAACAAAAGATTGACCCATTGGATGCCACAGCCGGAATCGGTCGTGATGAGTGCTAAAAACACTGGAGATGGATATTTTCCACAAACGAATGACACAAATAGAAAACAACTTGGCTATTTCCGTCTCATTTAAATTGGTCAAATCGACAATTGACATGGCAAATTATATGCCACTTGACTCAATAATCGGGCGCTGAACCATTGTTTGAGGAAAATAAAGCGGCACCAAGATGTCTTCATACGGTGAATTTGCTCTTTCCACCGTCAATGATAGCTTTTCAGCCAACAATCGATTGTATGTTCGATGATAAAAACTGCTCCAAGTGAAATTTATTTTTTGGGAAATTTCCATGGAAAAAATCATCATGATATTCTCGTCGATTTTCATTGCTGCCAAGAGACACACGAACAAAAAAAAATTGTTTTGTATTTGTTGTCATATCGGCGAATTGCAAGGCCCGAATGGCAAGATTGATTTAATGTCGTCGGTGAAACATTCAACGATTTATTATTCCACGCCGCTCAGTTCAGTGTATTCGCAACGGACTTGACGGAGTCTATCATCATCATCGTCGTCTATGTGTGACACTCGTTTCGAGTGAGTGTGTGTGTGTGCTGCGTTTAAAATTTTAAAATTGGTTCGTTGTCATAAGTCGTCCACGGTTGCGATGTAGTTTTGAAAAGGATATAAATAAAAATAGATTACCCATTGTTATCTTTATCAAATTCATCATCGCAGAGACAGTACGGTGTGTCATCACTTCAGCATAGATTCGGAATGCGTGCCAGAATTGGACGTAAACAATAAATAATGTATTCGGTCTATCATACACCAAGATGGTCATCGTCGTGGCATTTTATCATCTTCTTTTGTTGCCGTTGATACACCAACCGGTGAGCCTATTGAAAGTCTTGGCAATTCTGATGATTTTTTTAGTGCGTTTTTTTTTTCTCTCTTTCCTTTCCTATCTTGTCGTCTTCATTGCTGCCAGCTTCTGTCGTCGCAGACATTGTCAATGCAATCAGATATTGAATTATTTGGAAATGTGATTAATGGCTCTCTGAGTACGGGACGATTAGATTGACCGACATGATTAAAATATTCTCTTTTTTGACGTTTCAGAATTTCGAGCATGATGATTTTTGAGGAGATACCTTTTAGTCAGATTTGAAGGGCAGGTAATGCTTTTATCTGGTAGAATCCATTCCAATCCAACCCAGACTGTAGTAAAGTACACTTCTGATGAACAACTGAACGCTTTTGAAACGTCTTAAACGTGTTCCTACAAAAGCCCCTAACGAACCCGATCACCGGCAATTTGGCAAAACGTAGAAAAGAGAGAGAAATTGAGTGGCATTGTGTGTCACTTCGTTGAATCGGAAAATTCGAATAAGGCGCAATTTTTTCTTTTGAGCACCAAACATTTCCCGGAACGTGCAATGCCAATTGTAGTTTGAGTTTAGCATTTGAACGATCCAATGAAATCAATTCAACTGTGAAATTTATCGTTCACTTCAATCATAATCACAATGCTGTCTGGCCGCGTAAGTCCAATGAAATTTCAGAAAATTTTCAAATTTGAAATGCTAAAAATATTCATTCAATGGCCGTCTGTTGAATTTTAATGTTCAATGTGGAAAATCGATAATGAAGCAGAGAGAAACCGAGAAATGTATTTTGTTTTTGAAAACAAACAACATGGGAAAGGTAAACATGTCTAGTCGGGGCGAATGCAATATGACTTTCCATCCCCAATCATCTGTACAAAATCGCATTGAAACTCATTAGCTTTGGCACGTTCTCTATGGACAAAAATATCACCGTTCGATCGGTTACAAATTGACAGAAAAGATAGAATAGAGAGACAGAGAAAAAAAATCGTATTTACCGTACATGACCGTCCGCCATATAATGTCACAATTCCGAATTGAATCGCCTGAGGAATGG
>JANSTV010111488.1:0-34203 GCA_027564135.1 Lestremia cinerea
TTCACTTGACTTTGCTCGGCTACAGTGTGCGGCGAATCGATACGACGGCGAACTGGGGCGACCGAATGTGACATCTATGAGTCCCATAGTCACACACATGAACAAAATGCACAGAGAACCGTCAAACATTCGCATTAAACTCGCTCGGCCGCGTTTACATTGTCGGCCTTCACCAGCCCATTTCGAGCCATCAAACCGTCCAATTGAGGTCAATGCGCTCACAAGTCTACCCATCACCTAAGCATAATTTTACCTCCACAAAACTCTCCTGCTTCCGATCATTCGAATTTCCCAAAGATCCCACATAATATTCATCACCCGCTCAAACAACTTCTCGTAGAAACTTCTCGAATTTTTTTATTATTCAAAAATGCTGTTTTGCGAAGCATTGCATTTTTAGCGGTGTTTAGATTTGAACCAATAATTAGTTGATCAACTAATCCATCCATGTCAAAAATCTTTCCCATGAATGGGCCAATTTCAACTTGGAAACATATCATATCATTCTGTCGAAGCCCAAGCGAATTCGCCCGGCCGCACGGAACAACTTAACCAACAATTGCCCACGCGGTGCAAACCCAGCCATTAACACATCTTCATATTCGCATGATCCATGATAATGCTCATTTCGACTCGATTTGAAAGCATTCACCATATTTTTTGACAGTTCTCTTTTACTGCTTAATGTGTGGCAGTGGCTTTGAGCACAGGGAATACAGTGCGGCACAATTTAATTCGACCGATTGATTTTATTTCTTGATAAATCACGAAATGCCAACAATAAATATCAAACGGGATTTGCTTTTCAAAGCACTTGGGCAAACTTACAGTAATTATTCATCTTATTGTTTCACTCAATTTACGGGCCAGCGAATATCTTTTGACTGAGAGGTTCTCGAAAACTCTTGAATCAACAGCCCGACTGACCTATCTAATCTTTTTAAAACGTAGCAACAATTTGAGTAACGCAATCTAACGTTGATATTGCTTTACAGCCGATGATGAATTCCAAACATTATGTTTCGCCTTCGGATTGGAGTTGGACGAAGTGGTATGAACAGATCGGTTGAAGCCACCAAATGAATCTACCCTCACTGAAGTGATGTCTCTTTCAGACGACTGAGAAGCAAATGCTGACCAAAGAGCAAGGCGAAGGAGAGGCAACGCAAGGGGCATCAGAAGAAATCATCTATCGAATTGACATACCGGCCAATCGTTATGATTTACTATGTTTGGAAGGCCTGGTCTCTGGCATACTGGTATTCCAGGGCAAGTGAGTATCTCTGGAAGTTTCTCATTCGATGTTGGGATCACTGACAGACTTTTCTTATTCTCTCAAGAATCCCTCCGCCACGTTTCACGCGAGTTGAACCGGCTCAACGGCAAAAACTGATTGTTTTGCCAGATACCGCTCGCATTCGTCCTCATGTCGTGTCAGCTGTGCTCCGAAACACCACCTTCACCAAAGAGTCCTATGACAGTTTCATCGATCTCCAGGACAAACTCCATCAGAACATTTGCCGCAAGAGAACTCTAGTTGCGATTGGCACCCATGATTTGGACAAGATCGAGGGCCCATTTTACTACAACGCCAAGGCTCCTGAAGACATCAAGTTCATTCCGTTGAATCAGACAAAGGAGATGACTGCTGCGGAGCTTATGGATTTCTATTCGGTGAGTCATTTCTTATGAAACTCCTCGCGACGACGTGAGATGATGAAATTCTTCTCTTTCTTCAACAGACACATGCTCAGCTCAAGCAATACCTACCGATCATCCGTGACTCACCTGTTTATCCGGTGATTTACGATAAGAACGGTGTTGTTCTATCATTGCCGCCAATCATCAATGGCGATCATTCTAAAATTACTTTGAACACGAAAAATGTGTTCATCGAAGCGACTGCAACGGATTTGACCAAAGCAAAGGTCGTTTTGGATACGATCGTGTGCATGTTTTCGGCGTACTGCGCCGAGCCGTACACGGTCGAATATGTCGACGTTGTAACTGCCTCTGGCGAGGTACTGGAGTTCCCAGAGTTGGCCTATCGAACGGAAACGATTCGAGCGGATGCTGCCAACAGTCTAATTGGAGTGAAATTGACGCCAGAGACCATCGCCACAAATCTAACTAAAATGTATCTGAAAACTGAGATTCAATCTGATGGCGATTTGCTTGTCGAAATTCCACCCACAAGACATGACGTTATTCATGCATGCGACATTTACGAGGACGTTGCTATCAGCCACGGTTACAACAACATCAAACGCACGTTGCCATCGACCATGCATATCGGCCGCCAATATCCGTTGAACAAATTGACGGAACAATTGCGCGATCAAGTCGCTCAAGCGGGATTCACCGAGGGTTTGGCCTTCTCGTTGTGCTCCAAGGATGACATTTCCACGAAATTCTTCAAGAAAATTGATAATGTTCCGGCTGTGCACATTGGCAATCCGAAAACGCTAGAGTTCCAAGTTGCTCGGACCACCTTGGTGCCCGGACTGCTGAAGACCATTTCGTCAAACAGAAAGATGCCGTTGCCATTGAAATTGTTCGAAATCTCTGATGTTGTGCTGCTGGACGACAAGGCTGAAGTCGGAGCACGGAATGAACGCCGCTTAGCTGCTGTCAATTGCAATAAATCGGCAGGGTTTGAAGTGGTTCATGGTTTGCTGGATCGTGTCATGCAACTCCTTGAAGTTCCATGGAAGGGTGATGATGGCTACTATTTGGAAGCGACCGAGGGTAAGTGTTTGCTTTAGTTCCCGCTCTGAGTGAGGGTTCCCGACATTTGACGTTTGGTTCGGCTTTCCAGATCCGGCATATTTCCCTGGACGATGTGCGAATATTGTCTATCGCAATGTTATCATCGGCAAGATTGGCTGGCTCCATCCAAATGTGCTGCAACAATTCGAGATCACGAATCCGTGCGCGTCTCTTGAAATCAACATTGAGCCATTCGTTTAAAGATTTTATTCAATCATCAGGTTGAGTTCGCTTTGGCCAGAGCAATTTATTCTTTTTTTTCTTCTTCTTCTTAATTTTGATTTGATCAATTGAGCGATCTTATTAATACACGAATTGCAAAGAATGTCTGTTGTTTTTAATTCTACTAATTACCTGGCCTCGGAACGGAAAAAAATATGGCACGTGGAAGCATCGCTATTTCTCCACATGAAATGCAACTTTGCACTTATCCTCTCAGTCGCGCACCTGCCAGTTCTATCATCTTTTTTTTAGATTAATTTCTAAATCCGGTGAGTTTTCTTTCAACTGCAGGTTTATTAAAGTATTAAAATTTTAAATAAAATAGAAATATTAAATTAAGCGTATTAGCCCTCGAACTTCACTAATTCAGGCTTGAATTGGGTGAAAAGGCAAAAGCAGGTTACCGATGGCCACTAAGTAAGCTCAAACAGCTCTTTACGCTGAAGGAACTAATCAAGAAATTTTAACAACATCAGCGTCAACAGCAAAAGATAGCATTTCCCCAAACGGGAATTCCGTAGAAAAAATTTGGCATTTCGATATTCGTTGTGACAATTTTTTTGTCACCGTTCGTTATTCGATCGCTCGCCAATATTCGGGTCATGCGATCTCGGTGGCTCCTTCTGCCGTTGAAATTCGATATCTTAAGAGTTTTTACTTATGCGAACAAATTGGACATGATGCAGGTAGTTTACATAGTCGATTGGTCACCGTGATGAAAGAGAACCCAAAACTGAGCCGATGGTGCCGGACAAACGACAAAAGGGAAAAGATGTCGATTGATCGCGCGTCGAACAAACCAATCGAAAGAATGGTCATTTTCATTGGCTCGCACCCGTTGAATGTTTGACTTAATCGTCTACAATTTGAAAATTCAGTCAGATCAGACATCAGTCGGATCGAATGTTTGGCCAGTATTTTGGTGGTCCTGTTTGATGCGAATGAACCTCCGGTGCTGGTGTTTCGCCTAGAGGAAGTCGACACGTTTGATTTCATACGCATGACCTCCACTCGTTATGATGGTCCTGGCCACAGTCCATGTTGAGCATAGGACGATGATATTCGATGGAAAATTGCTTCCGATGTGGGCTGTTTTGTTTTGAAACTCACACCTGGGTGGCAATATTTCTCTCGCAACGCTGAGTAGTGCTGACAGCAATGTTCTATCGATTGCTACTTGCCGAGAATTGCAGTTTTTGTTCAGCTGCTTGTGTTCGCCGTGCACAGCCAACGAATCATCTGAAAACTTCATTTTAACTGGCAACAAGAGCTATCGATAGTTTCCGCCGTCGAGCGTAGCAGCCACATGAATAAAGCAATCGACTTGAATGCTTTTCAGTCGGTTTGCTCTTCATGGCAATTTCATTAATGTTTACGATTAATTTTACCTTTGCTTAACCCTTTCGGCTCGACCGAAAAGAGAATTCTCGTGAGGAATCCAGGCATCCAGAGTTCAATCTACAGTATCCAGAAATTTGAATAAGCTTGAGGACATAACGGTCGTGAAAGTGTTAAAAGACCAACATTAGGGACAACGTATTTATTCGACTTGGAAATTCGATACGATGCGAGCCAAATTTGTCTTACGGAGAAGGGATAACGGTCACATCCTTATATAAACGTCGTACGCAAATGACTCGAGTTCTCAGTTTGCAGTGCGATTCCATAAAATAAGCCAGTGGTACCGAAAATGGACAAATCCTACGGTCAACAATACGATTTACGGCTGAAAGTGAGCGCGTGGAACATTAACGAATATCAATTAACGTCAAGTGACGAGGAAACAAATATGATTTTCGAACAAAATAACAAATATAAATTGATTCTGCAAAAGATGCGAATCGATGAATCGAAAAAGTTCGAAAATCGAACCAAAGGTCATCACGGTAACGAACGCAGAGCTAATGGAAATGTGATGATGGTGCATGTGGACAATTTGACTGACGGTGATCACGGGCCTGATACGGAAATGCTCAACTCAGACGATGATTTCTGTCGAAAAGGAAAAATGACAAACAAGCAAATATCGTCGGTGACTCGGAGAAAACGACGATTAGCTGCAAATGCGCGGGAGCGGCGGCGAATGCAAAATTTGAATCATGCATTCGATAGACTTCGAGAGAATTTGCCGCAATTGGGAAACGATCGGCAACTATCCAAGCATGAAACTTTGCAAATGGCCCAAACGTACATCACGGAGCTGTATGAGTTGCTACAGTGATGGATGAACGACTTCAGTTAGTCATTTTACGTGTTTAGGATTATTTATTTTTGTTTCGTTTTAAGTGAATCGCCTCAGTTGGTCGAGTTGATGAGGATTCTAGAAATTTCAATGAATAAAAGATGCTGCTGATCTTCGATCGATGGAGTGTTTCATTTCCCCATTTGAAATGACGAACGTTCATAAGAAACTCGAGACAAATCATACTCTTCGATTTCTAATAATAAAAATGTAATTTCAATCAACTCAACATTCATACGACATCATTTAGGCGAAAATCATGCAGCAACGACTTGTTCACGGTTCTGAACTTCGGGTTCGGCTTCTTCTTCTTCTTGAACTTTATCTTTGCCTGAATTTTTCTTGACAGTTTTCTTGCGGACAATCGTCTTAGCATAATCTTCTGGGTCAACCAGAAGTGTTTCTCTCGACGGTGGACTCGTGAGCACCACACGAGTGATGAATGATCCTTCCCGTTTTGGTCGTTGTGCATTGACGTTGGCCAACAAAGCCAACAAGTTATCTTTCAGCTGCGGCGTTGTCATTTCCAACTGAAAACAAACATCGGAATCATATAATATGCGCAATGAGTGTTGGATCGAGCGAAAAATGATCGAATTACCGATCCAATAAGTGTATTGATGATGGCATAGTTTTCCTGGTTTTCATCCTTGATCGATTCGTAAAAGATTCCTTCACGGAATTTTTGTATAGTTTCGCCTATCGATTCTGCTGTCAAGCGGCCCGATCTCTGCGTCGGATATTTGGTTTTCAACAACCCCTTCAGTGCCGCCAATTCGGGTCCGATGTTGGCATGAGCGACAATGTGCTTGAAATCGCCGGGTAGGATTTCACCACTTTGTATTCGTTTGATCATATCGGTACCACCGACCATAGCGGCACCGGCTTCAATGGCTTCCTTTTGCATATCCTGAGGGGGAAAGTATGGCGCTTTATCAACACAACTCTTCCGACGACCGAGACCATCACACTTACTTCACCCTTGACGAAGGCCATGATCTGCCGTTCCTCACCGTGATCAAATGTATTTGGATACAAAACGATGCGACTGAATTTATCGACAAAACGATTTTTCTTCTCGCCTTGCATGTTCAATTCGATGGCAACATTGACAAGAGCACCGGGGACATCGTAAATGGTTGGATGGTGAGTTTCCCGGTGGGCTGTGATGGCCTCGTCAATCGAATACCTACGCCAGCGATAATATCGCCCGGGATAAACATTGTCTGTTGGAATAGCCTTCCATGAGTCGTCGATGTGTTTGTCGGCAACGAAACGGAACCTATTCGACGAATGGAAAAGTTTCAGCGAATGTGCTTTGACTCGATTTGTTGAACCTACCCTCGTTTCCTCAAATTATGGGCTACGAATTCGCGTTTTTTGACTTCCACCTTAACCTTTGCTTTGCGAACCTTTTCTCGGAAACCTTTTCGAGCCGCTAAATCGATTTCCGTGACATGCAAATATTGCAGTGTTTGCCACAATGGTTGTTGTTGAACCAACAATTTCGGTCCGGTTAAATTCAAAATTTTCAGCATTTTGTCAATAATCTTCTTTCGAAAATTGCACACATCCAATCCAAAACAGCGGCCGAACCAACACGGATTGCGGTTAGGTGCTTTGCTCGCCCAGTCGAATTGTCAGTTCTGTGTGATAGTTCGCGCTGAGTTTACACATTCCGCAGCGCACATTCGGAATGTCGAAATTTGGAATTGTCTTCATGAATCGTGGTCTCGGGTCAATTCGGGAGCAGACAAAGGGAGCAAAACAAAAAACCCGTATAATTATTATTCAAATGTTTATTCTTCAAATTTATTTTGAAATTCTTAATCCAATTCATAATAGCGAGCAGCAGATATATCTGTTTTTCTTCAAAATGTGGGGCTTTCATTCATTTGATTGGCCGGAGTCTGAGCGAATTCAACTCACTGATTTTGGTGCAACTTTTTTGGCCAGCAATTTCATGCCAGTCAATTTCTTGCCCTTTTTATTCGACTTCTGCAAGAAATAAAGTGGAGGGAAATTAGTCAACGAACGAATAGATTTTTTCGAAAAATCAATGAGACGAAGAGTAACTCACCTTCTTAGTATCCTTCAATTTTTTACCAGCAAAGTCCTTGTTCTTTTTCTTCCCTTCAGCAGGGCTAGCCTTGGCACCATCTTTCTTCTTCGAGACATTGTTTTTCTTCTCAAACTTGGCAGGCTTGGCTTTCTTCGTCTCGCCTCCACCAAGCTTCTTTTTGGAGTAGCGTTCCACATGAACCTCGCGATCGAGGATCGGCGTTTTGTTCAGCTCTAAGGCCAAACCGACAGCATCGGAACTTCTGAATCCAACAAAAGCTGTGCCATTGCATCCTTTGTCACATTGCAGCACTCGTGTGTATTCGATTGGACCGCAGCAGCCAAAGACACTTCGTAAAATTTCATCGGTGACGGCATACTTCAGGTTGCCCAAAAATACTGTGCGAGATGCATCTGCTTCCGGTTTCTCCTCTTTTTTGGGGTTCAAATCGACAACGATGCTATTCTCCCCGATTTTCTCCCCGTTCAAAGCCAAAGCTGCTGATGCTGATTCCGCCGTTTCGAAATAAACGAAAGCGATTAGGAATGGTGTTTCTTTGGCCCGCTTCTCACGGCCTTTCTGGAACAACCGTTTGCCATCATTTGCTCGAATGCGAATCGATACAATTTTACCGAATTTCGAGAACAATGTTGTTAATTTCTTTTGTTTGATGGACTTGGGCAAATTACCCACGTAAATTGGTGTGGCTGATTTGATAGCCTCATTTTTCACGGCTCGATCGCCTTCGGTGACCAGTTTTTGTGGGGTCTTTCCGGGTTTCTTCTTGTTTTCCTTCTTCTTCTGCTTGGTTTCGTCAACTGCAATCGGTTCAACGGCATCTGCTTTCTTCGGTTGTTTTGCTTGTTTTGGTTGCTTTGGTTGCTTTTGCTCATTCGGCTGTTTGGGTTTCTTGTTCTTCTTCTTGGGATTCTTTGCCGGAGAAGCTTCACTACTCTGCGACGCAACCGAAACATTCAAATCATTTTCGCCACCACTCTGATTTGTCTTCTTCTTTTGTTTATTCTTCTTCTTATTTGCCTTCTGGCCATCGTTCAATTTCTGTGTCTTTTCTGGGGACTCTGCAATGGTTTCACTATTCTTACGTTTTTTCGGTAGTGGCTTCTGCTCTGCAACCTTTTCAACTTTTATTAGTGGCTTTTGCTCTAGAACCTTCTCAACTTTGATTTGTGTTTGAGCCTTCCTCGCCGCCTTCTTCGGGCCGGCATTTGCTTTCACATTTGCGGTCGCTTTTTCCCCGACAACGCCCTGCTCTTTCTTCAATTTCGATAATAATTTCTGAACCTCGATTGAAATGTCATCCGCTTGTCCGTCGGCTGCGTCGGAAATGGCTTGTTTCTTCACATTTTTCTCTTCTTTCGACAAACGATGCTGCTTTCCAGAAACTTCGCAATTTGTCGATTTTTTTGTCGATTTTCCAATTTCCGTTGTTTTTTTTCCTTCAGCCACCGGTTTATCAGTATTTTTCTTGATTACCGCCACAGGCTTCTTAGTTTTCGCCATTTTTCGACAAGTCAACAACAATCAACCTACTTTAACTATTTGTAAATATGCACGATGCTTGAACACGTACCGACTCCAGAGAAAAATAGATAAGAAAACAAGCATGTGAAGACAATTGTCAAAAGGCACATGTTTCTGTTTGTAGGATCTACCGGCAGGTGGCGCGACGACCGCTCACAAGCTTCAATTCAAATTCAATCGTTCAATTATATCGTTTTTTTAATAGTGAAAATTTGAAGGAATTACCAATTTTCACGCTTTATGAGGAGTCATAAGTAAGAGAGTATTAGCATTCAAATCTAATGATGAGGTTTTTGAGAGAGATGCCTCTCAGTTTCGGCGCAAATGGAGGAGGAACTTGTAAAGCCAAATGCTAGTCGAATTTTCAGCCAATGAGATGAGGGGAAAGTTCCCATCTTTCCTGCTTCATGACAAATGTGTATGTCACATCAGATCGTTATTCATCAACCCATTAAATTCAAATAAGATAGTCACAGTCACTTTGTTATCTCCAAACGATGAAGTGCGTTCAATTTTCGATTGTCTCAGGGCTATTGCTCTGTTTGATGGCAGGCAAAGTAAGCAATTGTGGATAGTACTTGGATGACTTAATGTCACAAGATTTCAATTCGAAATTTTTTAAGATTTCCACAGCTCCGTTCAATTTATCCGATGTACCGCGTTTTGGTGTTGGTGCATTAGGACTTCTCGGCGCCGCTCAAGCATTATCGTCAGGCGCCAACTCTTCAGAAGAAACCTCTTTGAGCATCCGTGGAGGAGATACCGGCGTGTCACTGAACGTAATCACAATTTAAATGAATTATTTCCGTTCGTTATGTACATCAGCCGACTAATGTTTGCAGAGCTCATCATACGGCATGCCTCCACTGAATGAAATGTCTTATACTCAACGCAGTACTGAAGATGGCGTGAGCTCCGGATTTGTTTCTCCAGCTAGATACAGTTTCTCGCAGCTCAACTCCAATATTTCAGCCAATGCAGGTGAAGGCGATACTGAGGACTCATCTAGAATGTCATTATCCGCGCTGATTAACACAGGCTACAACACCAATTATACTGCGTCTGGCAGTCAGGGAGCATTTTCATCTTCTAGCTGGCTACCACAAGCATCTAACGAAACCGATACCGAACAGGTTGATGCAGACAATGCACCTGCGCCACCATCAGTAGACTTGGCAAGCTTAGAAGATGCTCAGGATTCATCGCAGAATTCTTCTTCCGAAGCCGATTTAGATGATCCTATGTCAACAAACGTCACTTCAATGATTCGGAGACTTACTTCTGCACCACAATCTGAGGACACCGATGATGAATTTCTACCAAGTTCAGCATCTGCATTGCCTGGGTTTACATCAAACCCCGTTACCACTGCTACAGATGATTTACCATCTCCAACATCGAATGCATCGCCAGTTTCAAGTCCTTTGGCCACGGCAGTTATGTCAGCCACTGCGGATGACTTTGTATCAAGTTCAGCTGCAGCCACGCCGACTGGTGTCGTACCAAGCGCAGCATCGGCGTCTGGCCCACTGGCGACGGCAGTTGTGACAGCCGTTGCCAATGACTCTGGATCAAGTTCAGCTGCAGCCTCGCCGACTAATGTTGTATCAAGCGCATCTTTGGCGTCAAGCCCATTGGCGACAGGAACCAGCGCAGGAGCTAGAGGTGACTTGACATCAAGTTCAGCGTCAGTATCGCCGACCACGGCGGTTGCAAGTCCTACTTCCATATACAGTCCTAAGGCCACGGCAACGGGCGTAGTCGGGGAATCGAGATAAATCATCTCTCCACACTTCCTAACCAAAGTTTGAGTTAAAGGAAGTAGTTTTTGTATCATTTTCATGTCAAAGGCAAATAAAACTTTACTCTCAAAATATTTGTTCGATTAATTCTAAATGGCGACATTCAAATATCAACGAAAAATATTTGATGAGAAATTTCCATCCCCGCTGATACAGACTTTTCAGAAAATGCCGTTGTTCACCTTATGTTTCTAATGTAAACACACGTGGCTCTTGATCTGTCGCAACGTGATGCATAATTTGACTTTGAAATGGAATGTGTTCGAAAACAATGTTGAGGTAGAAGAACCAGGAAACTCATTTTCCAAAGAATTTTCGACACATGGTGTTCTCTTCTAGTCTTTTCATAGCTGGCATCGAATTGAATTTAGTATCCAAATGATTTCGGAATTTGAGTAGATGTTGGTGGCGATATAACCAATTGGCATATCTCCACCAACAAATAGAATGAATAGAGTAGGAAACCGCGAAAAGGATCCGAGAGATTTCAATTCAATTGAAAAAATATTATTGGCCAAACGATTCATCGTATTGGTTCATCAGATTTTAGTCGTTTGTTGCTGAATGAATTCATTTGGATGAATCGAGTTTGACATTCAAGATTCAACACATTCAAAAGAACGACATACTAAATTGAAGCAACTGTCAAAATGATTGAAGCACATGTTCAAGTTTACTGTTTAATTCACCAGGAGGTGCGACAGACCTTAAGAAGATTCGTTCGAATGTTTTCATTCTTAATTCCAACAAACTGCAAAGAATTTCCTATTTCAAGCTAAGATTTGAGATTTGCAAGCATTCGACCACGTTTCGTTGAGGGGAAAAAGTCATTTATCCGTCGTTCAATGCTGACGTCATGCCTCAAATTCATCTGATAGATCCGGAATGACATTTCACAATTCAAGTTCGCACAGCATCGATTGAGTGAACCGCTGAAAAAGGGAAAGAAGAAAAATAGACAGTTGTTTTAATTAGATTCGGATGACACAATCCGTTTTAGACCCATTTACATAACGCACTTTCGATCGAAATGGTCGACAGTTCGCTTGGACATTGATTCGTTTGCCGAAGACAAGGTCGCCACGAAAATGTTCAATGAACGTAAGTGAATTGTATCATAAGCCATCAGTCGCCAGTAAACTCATGTGCTTGGGGTCGACACAGAACAGTAAATCGACACTTGTTCATTTTTCCATACTGTTGTAATTTGCTAAGTGATAGCTCAGCAAATATTGAATTCCAAAAGGCAACGAATCACAATAAAACATCAATTAAGTGCAGTCAATGTCTGTATGTGATACGTTAATTGTATTGTTTCTTGGTAAACGATCGGCGCTTCCATGAATCAGCACATACATTCAACGTTTGGTCAAATCGATGGCGACCACAACATAACTGTTTTCTAACAAATTCATCGTGTGTTGATTGATGACGGAAGGGGGGAGGGGCTATCGACCAATCTTCAGATTCTATGAATTCTTCAATTGTATTCGATTATTTTTTTTGTTCAATTTCTATTTGTTTTTTCTTCGGCACAAGCAAAGCTTCGTGCGTGTGTATGGTCGCTCGCATGAGATCAAGTTACGAATAAGGTCTTTTACGGTTTCAATATTATAGTCGGTCCAAGAGTTCTGGAAAATTTCCTCGCTGACGTTCTGGGTTATACCAAATAGGTTGATCACTATTATTAAATCGCGTCGGCTTGACTGACAATGTTTCGGTGATTAAGTGATTTTGTTAAGGAAAAACAATCGGATCGAGCGACCAACATAAATCAGTTCGCAATCTCGGCATCGGTGATAATGCATTAATTGGCCGTATAAGATATATCTCGTGTGAAGTGAAGAAGCGCTCATCGGCTAGTGTATCAAGTGGAACACGTAATTTTTAATCTTATCACCTTCCATTTCATTCGCACGAGACATTGTCTTTCATTTTGTTTCGCCATTTTCAGACGTTTTTCCGAATCCACTTTGTTTCTCACACTGTCTCACTCTCCTTCACCCATAGATTCATCCGAAAATAGCCGAACGAGTTATTGCGCTTAGCCAGATCACCGATTCGCAGCCCACTCCACCAACATGGACAGTCAATCGTTGCAGTCAGATTTTGAAAGTCACAGTGGCAGAATGAAACGCAACGTGCTGGTTGACATTTTGGCGATATTTTTCGGTATTGGATCATGGATCGGTGTCACGTCGACATATCTGCAGATGCCGTTGATGGTGAGGACAGCACCAGAAGGATGGTCATTGCCTTCGTACATCGTGGTCGCTGTACAATGTGGCAACATTGGATCATTAATTTATGTGCTCTACCAAAAATTCGCGCCAAAGAAATGCAATGACGGTCATTTGATCTACATCACCTACATTATCGGTGTGATCGGAGGCATCTGCATGGCGTTATACCATCAAGAAACCATTGAGATTGCTGGACAGCAACGTAGTGTGGCATTGCTGGTTTTCACCTTTATGTTTGCATTGGTCGGCTGCTTAAGCTCGGTGCTGTTCATGCCGTATATGGGACGATTCCGGGACATTTACATGGTTTCTTATTTATTCGGACAAGGGTTGAATGGCTTTCTGTCGAGCATTCTGGCACTGATTCAAGGCGTCGGCGGGTCTCCCAAATGTATTGTGACGGATACTGGCAATGGAACGTCCATAATACGAGAAGTTCCGGAACCATTGTTCGGCTCAAGCGCTTTCTTTACATTCGTTTTCGTTTTGATCAGCTTGAGCGGAATCGCATTCGTTTTGCTGAACAGTTTACGCGTGGCCAAGCAGGAATACGCCGCTGGAACGGTGTCTTTCGGAAATGAATATAAATACGATCGATCAGACAAGGAAGATGACTCGAAAATTCCCGAAAATGTTCGCAATTTATCGGCGTTTCACTACAAATATCTGATGATCATCGTGGCAGCCATTTGCCTCACTGGCAACGGCATGTTTCCGGGCATCCAGAGTTACTCATGTTTACCTTATGGCAGTGTGCCGTATCACTTGTCGGTGACATTTGCGGCGGTCGCCAATCCACTGGCCTGTTTCATTGCGATGTTCGTACCGCACACTTCGATACGGAATATCACAATGCTGATGAGTCTTACCGTTGCAATGGCAGCTTATATATTCATTACGGCTTTGCAGAGCCCATCACCTCCTCTGGTTGGAAGTTTCTTCGGGGAAGCTCTAATTGTAAGTGCATACCGTACAATCAGTTGAAATTAACTCTGTCACGCAATTGATTTTCATTGCAGGTGGCGTGCTGGACAATTTACTCTGGGCTGATAAGCTATGTAAAACTATCGATAATCACTATATTCCGTTATCACGGCGGTAAATCACTGGTATGGGTCGGTACAGTAGCGCAATTTAGTTCTGCTTGTGGCGCAATCATCATTTTCTATTTGGTGACTTCGACAAGCATGTTTGTTTCATACGAGCCGTGCTAACAATAAGCAGTATTGAACTTTAGGATAATTTTTAATAAAAGATGGAGTCGATTCCTTTTAGAACAATTTTTAAAACGAAAATACTTGTGAAATTCTTAAACGTTAATTCGATTATAGGCCGTTTGCCCAATCATCCACGTCAGGGTCTGTTCGAAGGGTCATCAGTACCTTTGTTCCATTTCTCACTAGCCGTCCTCGACTTTTGCTCATCGTCGTCCACACCTTCTCCAGCAGATTCAGTTGTTCTTTCTCGGGCAAGTCATTGCTCAAGGAAATTGTGATATTTTCACTTTGATGGCTAGCAGATATGCTATCGAGATCAGTTTCACGGAATCCAGCAATCATTTTGGGGCAACCTTCCAGATGCATTTCCTTCACTGAGAAATTCTCTAGCAAATACTTCCATGTGACTTTCGTGAGAGCTGCATTCTCTCTGAGGGAAAGACATTGAAACGTTTTCGATCGACTGACAGGTTGCAGGACTCGCCAACAATCGATATCCGTCATGCCGCAGCCATCCAAGCGGATCTCCTTGAAATTCACACATGTGCCAGAGCTTAAGCTCTTCGTTAAGGCGTCGATAAAACTGGAGTTGGAGGTATCCTCGACTGGGAGGCAGAACGCGAAATTAGTTCGAATCAATTTGCATCCATTCAATTTTTCGATAGCGGCGGCCAATCCGTCCGACTGGAATATGTTGAAGCTCAAATCCAAGTCCGTTAGTACATTGAAATTCAAATCAAAGTCTTGCAAATTGGACAAGTCCGTTGATGACAAATGCAGCGTTGTCAATTGAGGCAGATTACGGCAAAACTTTGAAAGCGAGCCCAGGCTCTGATTCTGCAATGGGTTGAAGTTCAAATGCAATGCTTTTAACTCTGTGAGAGCTTCGGTGTGGAAATCGAATATAGCACTGAGGTGTTTTATGCCGTTTGAGGTTATCGAGTTTCCACTCAGATTCAGAACAGTCAACTGAGCGAGGGTGGGTAAGGCTTGAGCTAGGTGCTTGATGCCATCATCTTGGACGAAACTGTTGGATAGGTCGATCGTGGTCAGATTCGACTGGAAGTGCAGAGATTTAAAAAGAGGGCGAGACACCTTGGCTGTCATGTATTGGTCAGTTATGGCCAATGCTTGTGTTGAGCAAATCAATTCGAGTTGGTTTTGAATGAATGAATCACCGTCTGAAATGGAAATGTTATCAATCGCCTGTCTATCGGAAGGGGATATCAACAACATACCTGTTTTGAATTGAGCACAAGCTTCCATGTATCTCTGAGTTAATGGCGGCATAATCCATTCCAGCACAGTCGATGCAACTACGGAAGATGCAAACGTCAAATTCAACGGATCGGAATTCTCAAAAATAGCTCCATCCTGTGTGGTCAATCTCAGCACCGGACGCATCCCTTTCAAACTGAAAGAATCGGAAAACGATCGTTAATGAATCAAATCCATCCCCGCAGAATGTTTCATTACTTGTAATAACGCTTAGCAGCCTCCTCCGCCAGCCATTCAATGGTCAAGTCGTCGGCTGTGTTTCGGTTGACGGGCACATTCAGTAAATCATTCTCGATCTTCACTTTCACAGCGAGCGAAGGTGGTGCTGGCGCTGGGAGAGGCGGTGTAAACGATGAAGATGCAGACATTGGCAATGACGTAACCATCAAGGCCGGCTCTGGACTTTTCACTCGGGAGCGCGAGAAACCGCTCTTCAAAAGAGACAACTGCCCCGTCGACGAATGTCGCGAAAGGCTCAAACTCGAAGAGCTCTTGCGCTTCTTGTAGGCTGCACCGTTTTCAGATGCGTTCATTAGTATAGCGAATGCATCCGAAGAGTTCTCTTCATCGTCGCTGATGTTGTGCTCCTTCACGAAGGGAATTTCTTCATAAGCCTCCCGATTTCCACTCAAACGATCATTCTCTGACCGATCTTCGGAGAATAATCGGTCGTTTGAAAATTTTCGGCGCTTTTTCGATGGCCCTAGATCGTTGTCTAGCCAGTCATCTCCTACGTCGTTGACGGCAAGAAAACCCGAATGTTTCGACTGCACCGACAACGGGGAGAGATTTTCTGACGAATTAAGTCGAGACGGGAGTCTTCTGTTGCGGATGCCGTCCATCAAATCACGGTAGCCAGCTCGACTTTCATTCGATTGACACTTCAATGATGGCGGAGAATTGGAGTTGGTGTCGGAGATCTCGTCCTCTGACATCACCATTTTCTCGGTGGCGGGAAACGCCTCATCTAAAATGCTCTCCACCGTTTCGATGTTCTCGCTCTCTCCAGCTTGCTGAGTGGTCGATTCCTCGTCGCTGCTGGAATTCGAAATGATTCTCTTGCGCGGCGTCACCGAGTTAGACTTTCTAGACCCATTCGACGTTCGTACTGAATTTCGGGGCGTCGGTGATGCAGATCGCATGTCCGATGTCGATATGCCTGCCTTTTCAAGTTTTTCTATGAATCTTGCTCTTACGGTCTCGTAAAAACTTTGTTCCAGTGGATCCAGCACCTTTGATCTGCGCCATTCGTCCAGCGTCTGCAAGGGAGTGCTGCCCAAGTCTGTGCGTAATGTCGCATTTGCTCCGCGGTTCAGCAGCAACTCAACCACTTCTAGCATACCATTTCCGCAGGCATCATGCAGAGGAGTTACGCCATCACAGTTTGTACCGCCTTTGTCGTTGATTGTTGCGCCACTATCTAAAAGCAACTCGACTATTTCTTTGTGTCCGTGATTGGCTGCCTCGTGCAGCGGAGACCAACCGGCATAATCTCGTACATTCACTGCGTGCATTTGCTCGATAAGCCGACGCGCCATGTCAACATTTCCCGAAATACAGGCTTTATGCAAGTCCGTTTCACCTTTTTCGTTGCGCTTGATAGTTAGTCCACGTTTACGCAACACTCGGGGCTGCGCCATTGCGGGTTCCACTTCTTTGCGTTCGTTGTCGCTGTCCGATTCCGTGAGGTCACTCAGACACACATCGTCTCCGATGTCGGGCGTATTTTGTTCTTCCTCGCTTGCTTCCGTCTCGTCGACGAGTAACTCATCCTTCAAGTCCTGAGAGGTGATTTGAATGCTTGCCAATCCGGCCTCCTCCCGCAGGATATCAGCCAGCGTATCCATGCCCTGCTTTTTCCTTAATTTGATCTGTGCCAAAATCACAAGCTTCTCGCTTTTCGCGTCCTTCAATTTTCTCGCCTCTTCCCGCGCTCGTTGATAGATCGCATCACACTCCCAGAAGTCCTTCCCGGCCAACTGCAGTGTTTCCGCGATACCGAACAGCGTGGAAAACGCTTCTCGAGGCTCGTCCTTACATAGCTCATACTCCTTCCACATGTATTCCAGCGCTAGGGGGTACTCATTGTTGTCTTTGTACGTTTGATACAAGCTCACGTAGATTGGAACGAGAGCCTTGCCTTCTTCCAGATTGCTCTGAGCCGTTTTCAACATCCGCAAATAATATTTAATGGCCGATGAGTAGTTTCTCAATTTGCATGCACCATCGCCCATGATTTCGTAAAGCCGCTTCTTCACTGCATGATTATCGGAATCGGCGGTGATCAAAGAGTCTTCAGCTCGACACATTGCCACAACTGAAAAAAATGCTGTCAGAAACGCCTTGGGTTTGAGTTGGCAGCAACGTCCAACTCACCAATTTTCAAAGTGCTCTCGATATTGACTTGCTCCGTCGAGTCGGGCGTCTTCAATTTGTATGCTTTGTGCAGAAGCTGCTTGGCACTTTGAAAGTCCCCGATGTTTATGAAAACCTCCGCCTTGGACAGCAACGATTGGCACAAGCGCTCTGTTCGGTTGGTCGTCAAGCGTTCCGCGGTGCTAATCGCCAAGCTGAGGAATCTCAGCGCTTTCGTCGTATCGGCCATTTTATTATGGTACATCAAACCCGTGGTGGAATAGCACTGATGCAGCAGATCCCAAAAATCACTGTGGCGGCAAATGGACATCGCCTTCTCAAGAAATTTTATGGCTTCGATGAAATTCCCCTCGTACTCCTTTGTAACGCCAAGATTCAAATATATTCTCGCTTGCATGTCCAGCAACTCAGTTTTTGGCACTTGATTCGTCAAACTGTAAGTGAAACGACGATGGGTACCACGCTTAAATAGCAACACTCACCCACTCACTTCTTGCAGATTAGTAAACTTTTCAGAAACGATTTCTCAGCATTCTCCAGAAATTTTAAGCCATCCGCATGAGACTGAGCATTTGGCAAAGCTTGCGCTCGGAGCAAATACACTCTTCCTATTGTGGCGTAGGCGCGTTGCTCCTCAATTTTATTATTCTCATCGACGGACGTTTCTATGGGAAGAAAACTCGTTAAATTCATCGAGTGGAGCAGATGCTGTTGAAGGACTCACTCAAGTATTTCTTTTCGAAAGTTAACGCATTTTCAAAGTTCTCCATGAGCGTGTACATCTCGCCGATCATTCGGTGATTTCGAGCAGCTTCCATTCGTCGGCCCATTCCTTGGTAGACCTGAGCCGCCTGCTTGTAGTGCTTGAGTGCTTCAGCATAACTCAGCTCTTGGGCATACCAATCCCCGAGGTTGCTGCAAGCCAGCCCCAGTTGCAGAGGGTTGTTATCAGCAACGGCTCGTTGCTTTTTCTTAAGCAATTCTGTGGACGTTTATTCAGAGTTGATTATTCAGGTTTCTGGCAGACAGAGATCATTTCTCCGATAACTTACTTTGTTCATTCATCCTGCTGTGACTTGAGCTTAATGAATTCCTGTCAGCAACTTATCATGTTCCGTCCAAAATTACACCGCTAGACTTATCGGGGCTAATTCACGATGATTAATATAAAAACCTCAAGTCAAATGTCTATCCAAAATGATTATTAAAATTTCACAATGGTTTGAATTAAACGAACGAGAACGACCAAAATAAATATGACTTTGACAGAATGAATAGCGCCAATTCGTACGATCCGGAGCGATCCAAGCGGCATGTTGCCGTAGCGCGTTTGAAATGATGGACTGTCAAAGTAAATCTGTCAATTTGAGTTTTTATTTTGGTTAACCGCATGTATCACGTTTGCCAAAGTCAATTCGTGTGGAAGTGATGAAATTCGATTAAAATTCAAAATGATTTTTCGAATATTTTGTGCGGGCAAACGGTTGGCAAATGTTGTGCAGTTCACAAACAGTTTCCGCAATTATAGCTCGTGCAAATGGAAAGCAGAATGGAACGGTCTGACAGCGCAACATGCAGTGCGGCATCTTACCCGAATGGGAGTCGTTCAAAATAGTTACTCTACTGGGAAGATTATCCCGGTCTCTTCGGCGACAGCAACTCGTGACAGGAAGGCAGCGCCGACCGCAGGTAACGCTAACCTCAAGGCTGATCGCCTCAGTTTTCGAAACGATTCAGACCTTTTCGGACCGATGACTTCCCATGACTTAGCGAACGAAAAATTGGAGGAAGACGAGGGTGACGTCAAAGAAGAAAAGTATTTACAGGAGCCGCCATCAAAACAGCAGAAGTTGTCAATCAGGAAATATTCCCACCTCATCAAGGAGTACATGAAGCGGAATGAACTCAAAAAAGCCATCGATGTGCTGGAGGTGCGAATGAAAGAGGATCGCGTTCAACCAGAAACGTATATTTACAATTTGCTGATTGGTGAATGCGCTCGAGTGGGCTATACGAAGAAAGCATGGTCGCTGTACAATCGCATGAAGCAGCGTGGATTGGAAGCCAAAAGTGGAACCTACACGTCGATGTTCAATGCTTGCGCTAATTCACCGTTTCCGAAATACGGATTGAAAGTCGCCAATCGATTGCGAGAGATCATGCAGGAGAAAGGCTACGAACCAAACGAGATCACTAGCAATGTGATGATCAAGGCGTATGGACGGCTTGGCGACATTACGAGTGCTTTTCTGTTGGTCGATGAGATGAAGGACAAGCGATTGATGCTAAAACCCGAGACGTTCAACTTCCTGCTGCAGGCCTGCATTTCAGATGAAGAGTACGGATTTCGTCATGCCCTGCTGATCTGGCACAAAATGTACCGTCGGAATATTCCACCGAATATTTACACCTTCAATTTGATGTTGCGTTGTACGCGCGATTGTGACATGGGCGATCTGGCAACCACACAGAAGACGATCGAGAAAATTCTTGCAAGCAGCAAGAGCTCTGAGAAACGACCGATTTTGAGATCCGCTGATGATCGTGACGAAGGGCAGGTGATCACGATCATTAGCTGCAAAAAACCTATCCAAATTGAAGCGGGAACAGAAGCTGTTGCGGAGTCTGAGCAAAATATCTCTGAAGGAGCAAATACGGTAGATGAAACAAATGCAGAGATCGAGAGAGATCCTCGACCAAATCTATTGACAAGATATCCTCATTTGGGAACTTTGGTCAAATTGGGAGAAATTAAACGGGCTGAAGATCGCCTTCTGCTTTTGGGAGGAGTTTCCGGATTTCTCGAAGAAATGGAGACAGCCGGTATCAAACCGGATATCAAAACATTCTCGCAACTTCTCGATTGCGCTCCATCAACGTATGCGGCGGAAAATCGCATCATTTCTGTGATGAGAAAGAACGGTATTAAGACTGATGTTGACTTCTTCAACTGTTTGATCAAAAAACGAAGCATGCGAATGGACTATGAAGGAGCACGGGTGAGTCTCTTTCGCGTAGAAATTGAGAAGTTGTCTGAATTAATCAAATCTTGTAGGACGTCTTGCGTTTGGTGAAATTGGCTGATCTGGAACCGGACATAGTCACTTATGGCGTACTTGCCTTGGGCTGCAAAACGGGACAAGAGGCACGTGACCTCCTTCTGGAGTTGCAAGACGGTGGAATCAGGTATGGATGCCGCCATAATTTAGGCGTCACCTGGAAAACAAATGCTTATCCTCTTCCCTCTTCCACAGATTAAATATAGAGATTCTCGGTGCGATGCTAAAGAATGCGTGCATACATAAACAATTCCGGTACGTCATGGAGCTTTTAAAAATTTGTGAAGAGGAGCAGCTAAAGCCAAACGAACCGTTCCTTACGATTATGGACACCTTTTGCACGCATTGCAAAGAGAAGATTCGGAAAAAGAAGCTAGGCTCGAAGGAGCAGCAAGTACAGTTTTATCGCACCAAAGAGGTCTACGACAATTTTCTGAAGAAGCTCGGCTTTAAAGGACTGACGTTGAAGGAGCAGGTCAAGAAAGTTCGAGAACATCCGTGGAGGCAATTTCAAGAGGAGTCACGCGGTGGTTTTGAACCAACGAAAAATATTAAAAGCCAACATCGGCTTAAAAAACGGCATTACTTGACGAAATTGAAGGACACCAAGCTAAGAACGGATTCAGAAGAAGTCCCGCAGGAAAAAACAAACAAGAATAAGCCCACCAATTTGGAGCCCCTGTGGGAAGATTACAGCAAAAGTCAATTCACTCCTGAGAAAGATGAGCACGCAGAGATCCTCAAAGATCGGGAGCCAAAACCAAAACGGAGGTCAAAACCAACATGACTCTGAAAGCCATCTTAGATCGCTTCACTGAACTAGCATTAGGCATTAGGCGTGTAATATCTAGTTTTTAAGGCCGAATAAACAAATCTACTGAAATTTGAATTACCTTTTCACTTTATACTCGTCCGAACATCTTACCTTTCAATCGATCCATACCAAACCCATACATAAACTGCACGCGCCTATGGGCCTCGCTAAGACTTGACCAAAAATAAAACTCACAGCTTATGGAAATATATTGAAAATTCAATTTATTAGAAAAAAGTAAAAATTAAAAAAATTGTGCCAAATGTGAAAAAAAAATTTAAAAAAATATTCGAAAACAAAATTTGAACTGATTCGCATGGCGTTCTGCGATCAGTGTTCAGAAAATGCGCGCATTAAATATGTATATCATTGACGAATGTTGAGATAGCTCCGCACAGGCGGTAAACAATAACAAACGAAATGAGCGAATCGAGGAATGTTCACAACATTCAAGCAATAAAACGCTCGAGAAAAAAGAGAAAAATTCGCATTTGCCTCGTTGCATTGAAAAACGAAAAAAAAAAAAATGTTCGATTGGAAAATTCACATCAGAAAACTACAAAAAAAAATCAATGCTCTGAAATAATTTACATGTTGCGCTTGTCATTTCTAAGATCGAAATGAGCAAACGTGTGATTGAACACACGCGAATCTTACTCATCTAAGCGTATCTGGAAAATAAAGAATCAAGAATTGTGATGAATATCGGCGATCAATGATCAAATGCCGGCAAACAGAACATGCAATCTGCGATGAATAAGCCAATTGATAATGCATTAGTTTTCGAATGGAACAAGTACCAGCAGCTACGACTGAACGAAACGAATACAATGAAACGGATGCCATGATGTCATTCGGGTGAAATTGTTACGAAAAAAATGTGAAATAAACAAACACAATGCTTCACACTAATGACGGTGAGTTGATGTTCACACATTGTGATGTTGACTGGACATGGTGAAGTGTCGTTATTTCTGTTGTCCACGGTCTCATAATCGTTCCAATGCGACACATTTATTGATCAGACGTGAATGACGTGGTATTGATGTGGGGGCCAGACCGTCAATGTTAATGCACATGAGTATCGTTGTCATCATCACTGTCACTGTCATTGTTGACTTCGTCTTCGTCTTCGTCTTCGTCATCGTCATCGTCATCGCCATCGTCTTCGTCATCGTCAAAGTCACCGGCTCGATATCATTTCAGATGAAGCGACTCGTTAGAAATTTTAGTTCAAGCACCTCTTCCCATCAGTCGATTGAAATCGCTTTCAATTGATATTAGCCCAATCCACGATTCAATCGACTGTGTTTTTTTTTTCAACAATCACTTTCCATGAAAATCGCGATGCAAACACTCATATCGAATTGGAATGAACAACCCAACGGGAATGTTAAAACGTAAAACCTAATATCAAATATAAATTAATACGGCGGTGGGTTCACCATCGGTTATGGTATCTGTAGGCCATCTCTGACGGCTCGAGTTAGCACGCTAAAATATTTAAACATGAATTCATACGTGTGCAATGATATGCCTTCAAAACATGTAAAATCTCAAATATTGACTCAAATTATTGGAAAAATAAAAATTAATTCGCATAAATGAATGAATGGGAAGAGTTTTGTTTTGTTTTTCGAATCAAATGTGCAGTTTTTAAAATAAAGTTAATAAATTGACGATGAATCGATTACTTTGCAATTTGAATTTTAGAAGTCACGAACAAAATTCAGACCAAAAATGTGAGATTTTCATCCATAAAAGCTTTTTCGTCCAAAATATGATAAGCATTTCGTTCCAAACACGACATGGCAAAGCAATCCGAATGATGGACAATTACGAAATGGGATAAATGTTTAATTAAAATGCGGACCTTCGAGAGTGGTTTCGGATGTTGTTGGACAAACAGCAGGCGAATATGAAACCGATCAACTGAAAGAGAAGATAATTGAATTGTTAGACCAGTGTTCGCTTCCGCAGCGTTTCGCACCAATGCACGAGTTGATGTTTCCGGACACTTACTTCAATAGCTGCAACACCAATCACCACGAATCCACCGATGTTGGCAGCCCGGCCTACGAAATCACGAACAGCCTCAGCACATCCCGTCTTGTATGCATTCACCAACGAAATGCATTCGATGGCATTTGGCTCACAGCAGGAGGCTGGGGCCTCGCCAAGCCAATCGAGGGCGGTGTTCAAGCCGCAGCATTTGAACTGGAAGCAAACAAATTTCCGATTGGAACAAAATCCGCTGTGTAAGCTAAATGCGATTGACTCACCGATCTCTGGAGCTCATTCCAGAATTGTTCGTTGCCTGGTTGGTGACGTTCCTTCCACAAATTCTTCAAGAATCTATTCGCATATTCCTTCACATCTTCGGTACTAGTCAGCACCCAGACGCCAACAATTATTTGAATCACCAGCAGAAGGAACAAGAAGGCGGCATACTAAACGAACCAGATCGAAATTTGCATCAAATAATCATTCCGAGCATCTGGACTCCCTTTTGTGACGCACAAAGCACCATTCGCAAACACATTCAAGCAAGTGACGATACACTCCGGTCGGTAAACCACCCGATGATTCATCCGTCCATTGTTGACAACTGGATTTCATGAATTTTTAATTTCCAAAACGATGAAAATATTATCGAAATATTAATCGCATTTTCAACCCCACATTATGTATCATCCAATTGTGTCGTATTTGGGTTTGTGTCGCGTGATGTTATGTGATGTCATCATTGGCAAAGCTATAAACATGACTGGTGTCTTGGGGGAGACAAAAACCAATACTTACAACAGACACCATGCACGATGACTCTCGAATGGCACCACAACATCCAAAGAATGCTATTATGAATATCGCCGCGCCAATTACGACGAAAAACACTGGCACCCAATAGATGTTGCGTTCGTCGACGACTTTCGTTAGAAAATCATATTTGATCAAGTAAACACCGCCGATGGTTAATATCGCCACGCCGCACAACTGCAAATTAGACAGAAATGACAACCAATTTTAATCGAATTAAATGCCATGAAATTCAAAACGATTCCTTTTTGCGTCGAGTTCAATCGGGGGCGTTTTCAAATTAGATGATTCTTTGGTCGAACCTGAAAGCATTCTCGTAGACGATTGACGATAGAAAGTCGGCTGAATCTTGTGCGAAGGCAATTGAGCCAATTTAGACGGAGCTTGGGATGATGTCATCGATGCAATGTCGCTTTGGTTTTGGTTTCGAATATCTCAAAATCTGTGTTGTTGATAAAAGTTGATTGATTTTCATTTTAGTGCTTGGCTGTGGCAGGGGAGAAGGGAGCTATGCCAGCTTGTCGACCGCATAATTAATTGCCAATTTGTCTTTGCTGTTGCTACTGGAATGTCGAGCATTTCCATTTGACGATCTGCCATTTTGCAAGGCAGTTTGTCTGGAAATCGCTCAACGAAGGCGACGTTTCAAGTATGTATAAAAGAATGTCATAAAATTATCGAAATTTCTCGGCGCTTGCAGAATCGATTCGACTCGAATTGAGCGTGTCAAATGCGCAAACACTGTGCTGATATGCCGGGCGCCCATTTCATGGGCTATCGCTCTTGAGTCACCTGCACTGACGCATTCGCAAATCGTTAAGCTCACTTTTGATCAGCGACAATCCACTCCTGATATGCTCGCCTATCGCTGTGTCAACGAAAATGACTCAAAAAACCAGGAACAAGCAAATTGAAAAATTATATATTAAAACGATGAAATCATCAAGAATTGGCAATTTGTCGACAGCAGCTATACGGTTTTGCATCAATAGCAGGCTGACAAGCAGACAAGCGGGGAAACCCAAATCAGTGCCAGTGATCACATTTGAGTACAACCCATATTAGCGGTAATTAAATAATGCTTTATGATGTCGCAAATGATAATCTAATCGAGACGATATCGCACCTTTGCGGCACAGTGGTCTGGGTTCAGGCGTCGCTGATGAACCGTATTTGTTCGTGCGATAATTTTAAAACGAAGCTTCAATGGAATGTGCGTCGAAACAAGTTCAAAATGATTAATTAAATGGGCCATTGGGATTTGCGTGAATCTCATTAAGCGTGTTATGTGCGTTCCACATGAACTCGACTAGTTGAAACGATCATCTCGCTGTTGAGCGTGTCAGCGAGATCGTTTTCTTCACATGGCCACTTGATGGAGCTCGATGATGGATATTTTGTTGGGGAAAACCGCCCATTTCGACCGTCGGCGAAGTATTGACACAAAAATATCATTTCGGTGCTTCTCATTGCAATTTCAAGCAACAGATGGCCTTTCGCTGTGCTACGTTTTGCCGTGTGCACACCATTACAGACATTAGCCAACTTGCATACACCACGAGCGTACGACAGCGACTTGCGATACCGCGCCTATCCATACACACAACCAAATAACCTGTTACAAAACAATCTGTTGCTATCAAATGTATTCATTGTCATTGTTGTTGTTCGATGGTGGCCATACGTCGGCAACGACATCGACGCCATCGAGAATATACGAATGAATTTTTCAAACTGAATCTTTAATGTTGATCGAAGGCACGTTTTCTCTCCTCATTCAAGAAACTGTTTACCTTCGGTTTAGTACAATCTCTGATTTGTAACCTTTTGTATGTCGTGGTGTCGTGAACTAACCAAAAACGCGAGTCAGCTTGAGTCAGCCATCCAGCTCTCTGGCCACGCACACGAATGCAGACTTTATGGTGCTTACAATCACCGCACCGTAACGAGCGTTTGTCGAAAAGAAAACGTCGTTGTTTGCGCTTGAATGCGCCATGCTAAGAGCTATTTCGATATTCATTTTTTTCCAAATGAAATCATTTCATTTCGATGGCGATGTATGTTTGGCCGACCGCTACCGGGACCCTAGTTAGTGCATGTGTGCGTGCGAGAGCAAAGTAACATACATTTCGGTCGTGTTGGTTTTCGAAAAGTCGGTAACTGGAGCTAAGTAGCTTCATTCAACGTGTGGCTTAATTTACGGACGATCAATGAGAATGAGAATTACTCATTAATGCCAGCTTTGATCGAATGGAATTGTTCAATCGTCACTCGATTCCGTACGGGTTGGCGCAGTTGTATTGTTCGCATGAGAATGTTCACACAATTGGCTGGCACAGCATGTTGATCAGAATCGATGCGTCGCTCCCCTCGTCGTTTTGACTGCAATCGACAAATGGAAAAACGATGGAAAATTCTCTCGTTCAAGGCACTTTGGGTGTCGGTTCAATTCGGACCGTTGTGTGCGTGTGTGCCCGAATCAACATTCTTGAAGCTTTTTCAACATCACCGTTTCGATGCCGTTTCGAGTCGTCTAGCCGCCGACTCAAGGGGAAGAGATCTGTTGATTTTCGATTTCATATCGATCGGCCGAAACGAGCGCATAACGAACGAAACGATACACAAAACACTAAAAACGACAAGAACCATAGGAAAATGACGTAATCTTGTAGTTTCAACATCTCGTGCTTGACTATCGAATGCACACCACTACATTTGATTGCGGCCGACTGAAAAGTAATTATAACTCTGTGATGCTGATGGGCTGATCGTAGAAACGAAATTGTCTGAATGAACAAAAAAAAATTGTTTTTGTTCTCTCTGTCGTCGGCTTTGTTCAGTTCGCATTCATTTCTGCCAGTGTCGTCGTGCAGTCAAAACGAGAAGCTTATGGAATTCAATCAATTCATGAGTCAGATAGGCGACACGAACATAGTCACATGGGCTTCCCATAGAGTAGGCGAGCAGAAATTGATTAGAAAAAGTGACAACAACACGAAAAAAAGAAGCCGAAATCGAAAAAAAGCTAAGAAAAATAACGGGTGTTTGAAGATCGTGAATTGGTCGGGCCAATTTATACGTTGATTTTATCATCGGCAAACACAATATATGCATATTAATTATGGACATAGCAATGACAATGGAGACGAATTCAACGACGTAGCAATATTCTCACAAAAGCGTCAGTGCATTCGAAATCTTATCCAGAATACGTTGCAATGTCAACGAAGCCGAAAAGAAAAACAACAAAAGTACTTGTAAAAAATCTCACTGGCTTTTTCACTTTAATGGTTGCGCCCAAACAAGATTGGTGGCGAAAATCGTCGCCAAATCAACCGTCACCGAAAACTTGATCAGAATCGAAATCGAAAAAAAGCGAAAAAAACGTTATCTCGAACTCGTTGATGGTACTTACCGCGCACAGTAAATTAAAAATAAACAAAATGTATTTCACCATCGACATGCCACAACCTAAACCCATTTTGAATGATTTGCTTTCGTTTTCGGGTTTTCTCAAAGAACAAAATCGAAAGAAAGGAACTAACAAAAATCAACGAAACTCCGACACTTTGAATTCACGATATAAACTGTACAGCAGCCACAACAGAATGCCCGCGTACGCTGAGTCGAGTCTTGTCGAATCGTGTGTTCACCAAAGAAATATTTTTCGAATACTAAAGTAGCCTGCACAAGTGTTCCATAAAATTCGGCTGTTGAAACGAGCGTGGCTCTTTGTATTTGTTTCGGTGGTGGGTTTGGTGAATAGCGCTTATCGAAAATCGCACCTGGTCAGAGATAGTGGTGGGAGTCTTTGCTTCCTTTAATCGACCCATTATTCCGTTTTTTTGGAATCAAATTGGAGTGATTCCAATTGGATTGGGCACACCACTGACCTCCACTACCACTCAAGTGTTCCTGCATCAGCGGATTCTCATAGGACCCATCGGAACATGCTGTGCACTGCTCAACTTCCGCGTCTGGATAAATCTGATTAAATCAATTCGGTATATCTTCGCGGGTATGTGTCCGCGATGTGAAACGTCATAGTCGTGATTTGATAGCTGTGGTGGCATTTATCCAAATTGCAATTTGCTGACATCAGGAAAACCATTGGATCAAAGAAAACAAACAAAACAGCTTTTGTTTTCATTTGATTTTTTCAGTTTTCTGTTTGTTTCCGATTTCAAATTCGATCATTCGAAGCCGAATACCGTGACAATGCCCGTTCGAAAATACCATCGAAATACCAGCGAAATTAGTTGTTGTTTGAAATACGTGATTTTCAGTGTGAATGTTTTATTTTGGGTGAGCAATTTTTCCACTCTTTTGAGGGCAAAGACACCAGTGACGGTGGCAAGGAGTGTTTTCAAAATTATCAAATTCAAAACAAAACAGCAAATTTAGAAAGTTTTGGATTGTAAAGTACGTGCGTTGATTCGAAAAAAAATTATTTATTGGTGCAATTTCAGTTGGCTGGACTTTGCATTTTGGCGGTCGGTGTGTGGGCATGGAACGAGAAGGACATGTTCAATAATTTTACCAAAGTGACCAACATCGCATTGGACCCCGCATTCATATTGATTTGCATAGGAACGGTGACGTTCATCATTGGCTTTGCTGGTTGTGTTGGGGCACTTCGGGAGAACACGTGTCTGCTGGCAGCGGTTTGTAGTCAAATGGGGTGCTATCATAATTGGAGAATTCTGATCAATTTTCTCTCATTGGTAGTATGCGATATTTTTGGCGTTGCTGTTGTTGCTTGAAATTTGCGCTGGCATGTTGACATTCGTTCTGAAGGACAAGGGCTGGGTATGTACGGAGGGGTCACTGGGAGCCACTAAACATCTGATCGAATGCTCGGTTTGCTTGCAGATCAAAGAACAAGCCACAGATGGCCTTCGTGCTTTCATCACACACTATCGAGAGGACCCCGACCAACAGAATCTGATCGATTGGATTCAAGAGGATTGGTTACAGTGCTGCGGTATTGAGGGACCGAAGGACTGGGACAATAACGCATATTTTAATTGCTCATCGCGAGCGGTCGGTAGTCGAGAGGCTTGTGGTGTACCGTTTTCCTGTTGCAAACGTCGCCCGAATGAAATCATCAACAAACAATGCGGCTATGACGTGAGGAAGGAGGGATATGTAAGTTGAATTGGATCTCATGATTGATTTCTTCTGCCAACTTTTGAGATCGATGTTCTGCTAGCTATCGGTTTTTCTTCGGGTGGAGCACTTCGATCGATCCGATGTGTCGAAATAACATGGAAGTGCTCAACTCGATCATCCGCATCGACGGCCCATCGGTTGTCCACTTTCGACAAATTGAACATAAATTTTCTAATCAAAATAATTTTCAACCAAAAAATGTCTTTGGGAAATGCAGCCAGCCAATCGATACATTTATGAGCGGGGATGCCTGCGAGCGGGCGAAGATTGGCTTGAAACTCATTTGGTTCCGGTGGCGGGTACTTGCATTAGCGCTATGATTGTGCAGGTTATGGAAATACTCTCATTCTGTGTGTGCGTGCTATGTGTTTGCCGAACGAAGCCAAGGGATGAATTGACTATCGGCTTTTCTTCGGTGCGTTTCGATTCACTTCTTGGATTCTGTTCGAAATCCTTCCTTTTCAATTTGAATGGAGAGGTTCGAATTCCTGTGTGCGAAAAGGAGGTGTAGCATTTCCACCTCTCTGATTGATGGAATTGACACACCTCAATCGGCCTGAGTTATGCTTGTGCTATTCTAACAGCTTTCCTTCCGCTCACTCATCTTTCATTCGATTTTTATTGTATTTTAATTTCATTTGTTTATTTTCTAAATTATTTTGTCGTTTTTTCTGTTGGCCATCACTTATTCGTTTAGACTGATGTTTCGAAAATCATCAATGAGAAAGGTTGCGTCCAGGCGGGCGAGGAATGGATGGAACGTAATCTAATACTCATTGCGTCTTCAGTCATTTTCTTAGTTTTTGTGCAGGTTTGTTTGATTTTGCTTTTTGTTTTTTTGTTTTATTTTTTATTTGATTTTTGTGGATTCATCACGTCATTTCCAAAACAGAAATCTATTTTGGTTCAGCAAACTCACTTTCATTATTTTTTCTCAACAGATTTTGGGCATTTGCTTTGCGCAGAATCTCCGTACGGATATTTTCGCCCAGAAATCGAAGTGGCACTGATTGCATAGATGATCAGTGTCGGATTGTAATCTCAAAAGGACTGCTGATTCTTGCCAAATTAATGTTTAAGGAAAAAAACAAAATCCAGTCTTGCCACAAACGCAACCCGTTAAGCTTAAGTCATGCGAAGAAATTCCTGTCTTGCTGAAAGTGTTCCGATTTCTTCCATTGTACATAAAATGTTCTGAAATTTTCTTTATTTTCTTTTCGATTCGTCCTCGGTTTCGTTGCGTAGCGGATGAGATTTTCCAACGAATACTCCGGCCAAGATGGTATTGTTTATGTTCTGTCGATTTTATATTAAGTCTTAGCGAAAATCTTAAATGTTACGGCGTGACCGATGAAAATGCTGAATTTCATTCCGAATGTTCGCTCTTTTGCAAATCAACCCCATTTTTTGTGGTGAATTAAGTAATAAATGTTCCAATTCTTTTGGATTGAATGATGAACATTAAAGGTTTATTTAAAATTTGCATTTATTTGTTTGGAACAATCTCCGAGCTTTAGCCCAACAAGACCTCTTCCTTGGAAGCAGCAATTATCGAGATCAATGAGACATGTCCGCCTTCATTGTCAACAAAAAGGAAACACGGGCAAGTCTTCCATGACACGAATAATTTATTAAAATTTTCGAAATGCTTCAAAAGCAATTGCATCACATTGGGTATTTGACATTAAGCTTGCTGAACCAAAGGCTCGGGCACAGATAATTCAAATTCAAAAAACCATCGAAGTGATAAGAAAATCAAAGCCAGCACAATAAGTGTGCCATAAAGGTGCTTAACATTTAGCTCAGGCATTTTAATTGAGACCATAAAAGCGGGTTCACTGAGTAGGAGCCAGGGCGATAACACTAAAACGGAGTTCTTCGGGATCACGAGCCATAATGTCCTTGCAAATCTTGGCAGCATCCTAGAAAGAGCATCAATGAATTTATGGCAATCGAGATTGCACAAGCAATGCATACCTGTAGCAGAGTAGCTGCTGTGGTGGGTCCATGGTTGATTGGGAAAGCCTTGCGTCCGTCCAATTCGTACAAATTACCATTGTGATTGATGTAAGCGATGAAATGGTGATTGACTTCCTCTCCAGAATTTGCATCAGTTTGGCCTTCCTGGGCCAATTCCTGATGCGCCGATGTGAATGTTGAATCACCTTCGAGCAGCTTTCCACGTTCTTCTGCTGACAATGTTTTAGCCGCATCCAAATATTTCTTCAGAATGCTGTCATCATCCAGCTCGATGCTGTGGAAACGATTCGATGGAAATTGTCGACGGAATTTCGAAGCAAAGAAAACTTACTCGTAATTGTTGGCGATGCCATGGACCAAAGCAATGGTTCCGCAAGCATTGTGAATGCATTGTTTCATGTAAAACAAGTCTTCTGGAACAGCTGGAGGATTTTCTTGCAATTTTTCGTTTTCAGTCTTGCTGAACTCCTCCCACTAAAAGCGAATTGAATTTATGAAAAAAATGTAAAAAAAATTCATTGCAATTTATTTCTCACATTCTTGGTCATTGGATACAACAAGATCACACTCTTGACGGGCGTCGGAATGGTTTCCAGACTGTCTGGGTCCAAACCATAGACATCGGTCAGGCTCCACAATGGCGAAACACCCAATTTGTGAACATACTTGCTCAGCACCTGCAAAACAAAGAGCGATGATTCATCGTTTTGAAAATTTTCACCAGAAACTCAATCAATAATTTAATTCAATTTTCGTCAATTAACAAAAAACTCATCCGGCGTTGCGCTCTCAAGAATCGGTCATTGAGTGGTTTGCCGCTGATTGGATAAATTGATTTGGTAATTGCATTTCGTCTGGCTTCCATCTTACCGACCACGACCATTTTTGCATGCGAAAAACCAACCCAATTGCGTTTCGATCGGATTTCGAAAGGACATCACAACAGGCCGGCTGTTGTTCTTGCATATTTTCTATTCAATTTCGATTGATTGTCCAACTTACATCGGGGTTTGATTCCAACGGAGTCCAAGTTGTCATTTTCGTTCGCATTAAATATTTATCAAAAATGAAAATCTTATTCCTGTTCACACGGCAACAGTTCACCAAATCTGTTGGAAAATGAAATGAAAAATACAGCCACTCACCGGTGGTCAAATCAACATTAAAATGCGTTGTTCACAAATCGCTCAAATAATAACAGCAGTTAGTTTACACGTCTCGATTGGATTGTCAGCGCAACCACAGCGATCTGCTACGATTTCGTTTTGAATCATTTCCCGAGAAAATCCGTTTGCTTGGAATTTTTTTAAAGGAATTTTCAATTTTCAATGTTCTAAATAATATTAATAGGAATTCAGTGGACTCTGCTTTGAATGTCTGTGGCTTGACTTGAATTGCAATATGAACCGAGTGGATTGTGGAACATGAAATAGTTTGCTTTTTCAAATTTTGTTTATGTTTGCTAAAGGCTTAACCTCAAATTCAAAATTGACTTTCGTCGCTACGTTACTAAAAAGCATATTGTTTTCGGAAAATCTACGGCAAAGATGAACAATAACGCCATAAACGATGAGAATTCCGAGGCTTCAGATGATGAATCTTCGGCCCGAATGGGTGAGATTTCGAATAGATTGGCTGGAATGTTGGTCAATTACAAGATTCCAGAAGCACTCATTCAAGAGATGAAGTAAGTACTTACGGAAGGCAGCAAATTGAATGCTTGAAATGAACTCATTCGTTGACAGGAAAAACGGTGTCAACGAAAAAAATTTGGGGTCGCTAACCAATGAGGACCTAGAAATATTCGGGATTCCAAATGCGGCAGACCGAAAGGAAATCCTCGAACAGGCTCGATTGCAACAATCTTTTGACAAAGACAATTTCGAAGAGTGAGTACTCCTAGAATGTACACTGTGCGTGGCATCCTTTCATACCTCCGTTAATTTCAGATACATGCTGAGATTCAATCAGAATAAGTATCGCCGCAACGTCTACAAGAATGTCTCTGCTCATCAGAAGCATCTGCAACGGCTGACGAGAGTCTGCGAGCTTCGACTCTGTAGCAGGGAATTCGAGAACATTCTTATTGAAGATGACATTCACGCTTCTACGGTGCTCAAGGCAGCTCTGCATGAAGTGAAAAGTGTCTCAACCGAAATGGCAAAGCATCTTAGAAATTTGGAAAAGGTTTAAATTAACAGCTTTAATTGAGAACTCATTGCTCAGAAGCCATTCGTTTACGCAGGAAAGAAAAGCCAATTGGATGCCTTTGATAACAGTTGGGGCAGTGATGGTGTGCTCTACTTGCATGATCTACAAGTGTCTTTTGAAAAAGTGACGTTCTCCATGCCAATAATTAAAGTAAGATATAACGGTAATAATCACCATATTGTTGTGAAAACAAATCTCCTCCTATTTTCGAATAAATGAATAAAATGAAAACAAAACTTTGTGATTTTCTGTTGTCAAATGCTTTCAATATTTATTTGGGCAAATATTGATTTCACATGAGTGGAATTCGACGAGAATTTAAGCTTCTTGTCTGACACCGCCACCTGGTTTGTGGTTTTGTGCCAAGAAATCAGCATATTCTTGGTATGGTGATTTG
>JANSTV010111489.1:0-18832 GCA_027564135.1 Lestremia cinerea
TAGTTGATAAAGAAACAAAATGCTGTAATTGTTTTATTGTAACATTGATTTTAGTTTTATTTTCATTTGACAAACGAAAATTTCAATGACTGTTGCATCGCTGATCGTCGGCCTCTGCAGGGAGGTCGAGTCGAGTGGTTTTGGTTTTGGCGGGACGTTCCATCTTCGAAGTTGGACGGCCACAAAACCAAATCCTCGGATCGAATGCGATCTCGATGAACTGATCTCACCATCGGAATGTTTGAAACGTAAATTAACGCTTGGAGAAATGTCATTCACCCGCTGGCTCGCAATGTTTGTTAAGTTGGCTCTCGGTGCGGAAGTGTTCTGGCTGCGAACATGATTCACGTTTGTTTTCCTCCTATTTTTTAATTTTGAATACAAATGAAAATGCAAACCTGCTCATCAAACACAATCACACGCACACGAACACAGCCGATGCACTAACACCTCGCACTGCCTTCGCTCCTATTGCTCGCTTGCTTGCATAACAATCGTTTGCCTTTCATCATCACAGTGCGATCTCCTGCGCTTTCACCGCACAGGAGTCGTGTAACACCTCCAGGGAGCTCATTGGTCCTCGATTTTAGCCCGGCTAACGGAATTGTTTGATTTATCCGACCATGTTCTCACCTGAAACACCTGGGCATACTACCGCACACATACTCATCGATTCTCTCAAGAATGGATATTTCTCCATGCCAATGCTCATCCGGGCCTCGATCCGCTTCACAGACACAAATTTTATTTTATTGTTATGTTTTTTGGTTTTTCTTTCATTTTATTCCTCATTCGGAAATTTCGATTTTCGATTGTCGCAAAAATTCACATCTCTGCTAAAACAATTTGAATGGGTTTTGGTGACGCCTCATCAAATCGACTTTAATTTTTTTTTTTTTTTTTTAATTTTAAGCCTAACCAATTTTAATAGTTTTTATAAATCGTAATACGTAATACGTAATAGTTTTGTAAATGTGCATTAAAGATGGCGATGTTAGCCAACCACGGATGGATATGACACACAATGATTGATTGTTCTTTTTGGAAAATTCAAAATTTTTAAGGAATAATTTTTTTGTTTATTTCTCTCCTTATTTTTGTTGCGAACATTTTTCTTGTGAATTCATTCCTTTCGGCAATGAATTTTTGGTATTCTCACTCTAATTTTATTTTCTCTTTCTTTCTTTTGTGAAAAAAGAAGAAGAACAAATCAAAATTTTATTTAAATTTTTTTTTTTCGAAAAAAATCTTGTTTTCTGGAAAATTGAAGTATGCGAAAGAAAAAGAAATTGTATGAGCTTTTGAAAAGTGAACAATAAAAGAAAATTGAAAATTTGTATGAACACCTTTAAAATTGCTATGTTGATGTTTTTGATGAAAGATAAAAAGCGGAGAGTTTTGAAAAATTGAATTGAAGAAAAAGAAATAAAAAAAGAGAAAAACATAAGTCAGCCCAAATGATGATGACATTTGTGGGAGAAGTGACGGAAGATCAACAGATCGTTCGAATGTTCGTCATTGATTAGCTCGAATTCGAAAATGTGATTTGTGAAAAATTCTACGAAATTCGGGTCACCGATTGGACTCGATGCGAAATGTGAGAAGACGAGTAGCGATGAGGTCAGTATTTGCAAAATGAAATGAATAAAGGCGATTTCGGAAAATCTCAAACTGAAAAACGGATTTGGTGATAACGTGACGAGTTGAGGCATATTTATTCAAATTCGCCGATTCGCACACGAACTGCGGCACGTCCACCAAGCGCAGAGGAGCAAAAGCACTGCCACACACTCACACACACAACTGCGGTCTTGGAGAGGATAAAAAGTTCGCAACCTCGTAGCGTAGCGTAAGCACCGGATCGACTTGCGTCACGTCGACTCGATGCCTGTCTGTTCCTATGTGATTGTTGTGAAATTTGCAATGTGCAGCATTCCGGCTAACGGCAACGTTGTTATTCCGAATCGCATTTCGTGTAGCTGGTCTATTTAGAGCATCGCATTGAAACGCCGATAAGATAAGTGGAACGCGCAATAATGTTTTTTTCTCCTCCGCTTCTTCTTTCTCTCTCCGTTGGCTCATTCGAATCGCATCGTTTCTTTTTTTTTTTTCTGTTTCTTCTGCTGGTCGTTTTTTGCAAGTCCCAAAAGTCAAAACGGAAAAATGATATAAAAAGCAGATTGTGTTTCGCGTTCTGAAATGCTTTTGATCCGAGATTAATAAATAGGCGAAATAAAAGCGACATGGAAAGCATGCGATTCGGAGAATTGATAAAGCATTATTCAGACGATAAGTGATTCCGAGACGCTTGATTGTCTAACAAACTCACTTGACACGGCGAACGAGTACTCAGACGACAGATGCGAAAACGTGCTGTCACCAATTGGCCGCGTCATCATTATCACATTCACGTAGAATTAACATTAGTCATTTCGCGAATGCAATGCAAATGTTCAATCGAATTTTCGATGTGAATCGGTTGTGGTTTATTTTCCAGGACGAATTTTTACAGCTTTTGGCCATTTTTACAAAATAGTTGACAATTTCATTAACCACCGCAAATTATCCCACGAAATTATTCCTTTTATCGTTTCCCACCGACTTTTGTTGATTATTTTTTTGGTTTTCTTGTGGTTTTGTAGAGATTCCGTCCGAATGACACAATCTCCATGCATTTCCCACACTTTCTCTCTTCATTTACTTCCAAATCAATAATTTATCCCAATTGCTATCAAACCAATAGAAAACGAAATTTATCAAAAAAAAACCTAATCAACTTAATTCAAACATTATTGTTCCATGCTGCTTGTCATCTGCTTCATATCAATGTGGTGATTAATCAATGTGCGTATTAACTTTTCTTGTTCCATTTCCACATTTTCATTTCGTTTTTCTTTTTCGTTTAAAATTAAAAATAAACAAAAAAAAAATCATTTGTACATTTTGTTTTCTATTCAAATTTGAATGATAACAACAACAAATGATTTTCTAAAAAAAAAAAAAATAAAAAAAAAAAAAATTCCAAAATAATTTTTCTTCACCAAAATCTCAAATCGATATTGGATTTTCGGAACGAATCAACAGGCGGTCCACCAGAGAGTCCAATCGGACGTTATCGTCTATTATCCGAGTCGGACATTGGAGCTGTCTATTCGCAAGATTCGCACAATAACCTTGTCCAAGCTTAAGAGGCGACATCCACATCCGGATGCCGCGAACCAATCACATGGGCACATACGTCACCACACCGAGTCATTTGGATCGCCGGAATGGTCGTTGTGTCAGTCGCTGGAGTTTGCCGGAGAAAGCCTGGGGAAACGTTGAGAGGATATTTGGTGCATTTCGATAATTATTTTGCTAATTCTTTGGCTGAATTCGGTTTGATGTTCTCTCGCTGATGAGAACAATTCGTTCGACAGAATCATTCACAAACTAATTTTTATCATTTTCCTCCTTCTTTAATTCATACATTTTAATAATTGTATTTATTAATAGAAAACATTTCAAAATAATTTTTTAAATTTAAAATTTCTAAGAGAAAAGAAAGAAAGGATGGAAAATATTGAAAGATATGGACAGTAATAAATGAGAGAGAAAGGGAGAGAGCAAAAATTATGAAATAAAGATATTTATGAAGGGAAATCACACGAGTCAAATGAAATCAAAAGAAAATTAACGAGATAAAAACAAATTATTTTTGCATGTTTTGATATTATGTCTAATTTACAAAAGAGAGTTTCATTTTGAATTCAAAGCGTTAATTGTGAAGTTAGTTTATCGTCGGACGCTGCAAATGCGCCACCGTCCGCAGGAAATATTGAATTTGTGTTTTTCTTTCATTCCCAAATTGATTAGAAATAAATAATTGAAGAGAATCGGGTGGGCAGAGCAACGACGAAATCAACATGGAAACAAAGGGAGAACGTGATTGAGGCAATATTTCTGTCGGTCGCTTCGAAATCCAATTCGTTTTCAGTTCGTTTTCGAAATAGATTTCTCTGCGGGATCCACAAGCTGATACCTGACCCCTCTACGATCGCCAATTGATCGATACCGTTCGCTTCCAATGATCGATTCTGCGATCCAGCTATGGTCATAACTGGGCTGATCCAACAGGGAAACTCTCAATTTTTCTCAAATTCGTCTTTTCGCTTCTTAATTTTTTCTCGATTTTCTTGCCTTTTTCTTTTTTCTTTCATTTAAATTTAATTTTAATCAATTATTTCGTTTCGTTATTGTTTTAATCCATTTTGTATTCATTACTTTGTGTGCGTTGCAGGCGAGTCGACATATCTGTGACAACACTCTTCTTCCATCAACCACCTGCAACAAAATAAAATTATTATTAGAAATAGTCTAAGGAGGATATGAATGGGATAGAGACATTCTGAGATTGTTGAGTTGAGATCAGTTTAGTTGTTGTTTTTTTTCTCTTTTCCTCATCATTTTTTTTGTTGTCGTTTTTCTCCTCTTGTGAAAACAAATTATATTCAAGTTCGGTTTGGAAAAGAAATGGAATGAACCAATCATTTTAAAATGTACATACAGATTTATTTTATATAATTTAAAGATTTATGGAGAATGATAATAAAAACATAAATTACAATGAACCCATTCGCCTCACACACTCACCAAACAAACTGCACGTTCCCATTCATGCTTGCGTTGCCATTTGGCGTTGGTGAATTTTGGTGAATAATTCCGAATGCAACGTCCGTATCGATCATCTGTCCCGCGAGTGAATTATTCACCAGCTGTTTATCATACCACATATACACACCCCCACACACACACACATACACATACACATACACATACACACTCTACTCCCTCATCCACTGGCTACCAGTCTGCACTAAATCCCATCAACCGCATCATTACCATCAAATCATCATGGTTTCTCTTCCGGTGTTTTGGGTGTGTTTCTCCCCGGTGAGTGAATGTCATTCGATTGATTCGGGCAGACAGTCGCGTGTTTTTTTCTCCCGCCATTCGTTTGTTTATTTGATTTGTTTGGCTTGCGCATCTTTCAGCAATGGTTGGCACGCGCACTTGCTCCGTCACTGGCGCAGACACAAGCGAACGGTGCGAAACCGTACCAATCAATCCTTTGACGTTTTCTCATATTTTATTAAACTATAATTGTTGTTATTCGTGATTAATTGCAACATCTTTTGTGATTATGCATTTGACAAATTTATTTTATTCGAGAAAAAAGCGAAAACAAAAATTGTATGTGGGTGAGGTAAGAAGGTCGTCGTTGTCGCCGTAGTCATCGCTGCTGTCGTAATTGTGTGCTGTCGTGTTGTCATTGCAATCGAGGCTATCGATCAACTGAATCAAACCGTTCTGCAATAAACGTTGAATCAACAAACTGACAGAGAACAGCACCTCGTGCGCACCTTTTCGCCACCAAAACTTGTTGAAACGAATGAATTCGAATGCGAACGCAAATGAACAATGTGCCTATTCTATTTCTATGTCATTGAAATGTTTGACATTTTGGATGAAATGTGAATATTTTGATTGGATTTTCTGGGTTGAGCGACGAACGTGCGAGTGCCCCCCATCTCCCCGAAAGTCGTCCGTCGTCCGTCGTTTCCACCATGCAAAAGCTCGTCGATGCCGTTCACCCAATCACCCACCGGTTCCGCAAATGATCATCAGCATATTCTTGCCAAATTCCATCGAAATTTTGTTTGAAAGTGTTTCGCGCGAATGACGAGCGACAGATGTCGCAGACACAACCACCAAAGCACTTCCATTGAAGTCCCTATTTACCGAGACCTGGCCGACTGCCAATCGGCATCTGTTTGCATACTCAAATGCATGACTCAGTCAGATCGATTAAGCGTCTTGGTGAATGAATGAGCCACATTCGATTCATTTTTCTCATTCATTGTGAATTGAACTGGAGTCGAGGAGGAGCAGAAGGAGGATGGGAGCGTTTGGTGTCGGTGGTGGTCGACGCGATATCAGAACGAATGATCGCCGATATGTGTCCAAAAGTGATAACTCAAACATACACACACACACGCATACTCTCAACTGAATGTGTGCGCGGTAATGGATCACCACCGTCATCGCCCTAATCATCGCTCATCACTGACACATCATCTTCAATGACATTCCATTATCGAATGTGTGGTGCCCAAATGTCTGGCAATCGCAAATGTGACAATTTTTGCCGTTCTCGCACACATTGTTCAGTTGCTCCACGGAAACGTTCGAATTTACAACTTTTCAGCCGGTAGATTCTCTTCGGCATCGAATAATTCAATTGAATGTGTTATCAGTTGTATTGACATTTCGATTGTAATTTATCGCAACGAGCACGCGTGCGCATGATCGTTGTTTTGTGCGAACGAGATAGACGAAGAAGGAGAAGAAAAAAAGAGCGACCGGCATTCGCATTAGAAGCCAACATTTCCGAGTGAGGTAATCATTCGATTGTGCGTATCGTCCACTGTAATCACTGGCGGAAAGATCGTCGTCGCGTGTTGTCATTGGCTTGAAGTTGATGCGCAGATGCTTTAGATTTTCGTCATTGCACGACGACGAACACCCGAAACTAGAATCTCTCTGTGACCGACTGACATCAGCCCGTGGTCGAAACGTTCGCACCAAGGCCATCCGCCGCTCGAGGTGGCCGCTGTGCGGTGTATTCCGTTAGGGAAACAATCGTAGTCTTATATTCAACTTCTAAATGTGTACGATAGGCAGATTCGTGAGCTTGAATTCAGCATTGATGTGGCTTTTCCCGTTGATGGCAATCGCCATTCCGGTCGATTGTCGTCACGACGAATTTTCGTTGCGTTCGTTTTTCTTTCTAACCAAAATCGATGCCCTCGCCCGAAAATGGCATTTTTCTCAAAGGCATATTGCTTTATTGTTCGATGGATATCCCGTTGCATGACCTTTCATGGTATGGCGGCATTGTTTCGGAAGTAGAAAGAGGCTAATCGGTTATCATGTGATGTGTAGAGCACGTTGAAATTCGTCGTTTGTCCAATTGAATTGTAAATGTAAATAGAAGTGAGATTGCGGCACTGAGACCGAAACCGCAGGGGTTATTGGAATTCGTTTCAGCAATCGATTCTATTGCGGACGAGACCATTTCGGAAGCTTGTTTCGGTCAGCAGAGCGTCGCGTTGGTGGAGAACAGACAAATTTATGAGAAAAATGAATCAATTCAATTAATTAACCAGAGTGTCGCCGATGGCAGGAGAAAGAGAAGAAGGAAGAAAATGACGGAGAATTTTTGTGAAACAAAACAATGAACGAACACTAATTTTAAAACGAAATGATTCGATAGATGACAATGTGATTGTAAATAGATGAGCTGCAAATGAACAATTTGCTTTTTGAAGAAAAACAAAAGAAAAAGAGAAATAAAAAGAAGTAACAAATCGAATTATCGAAATGTGGAAAATATGTCGTTATTTGGAAAAGAAAAAACTCAAATGGAATGAATTCGAATGAGTTTGTGATAAAAGGGGAGGAGGGAGAAAGAGAAGACGAAGGAAGAGAAGAAAATAATAATCCGCGATGAACTGTGGCCAACGAACGAATTGAATGAATTTGAAATTTCGATACTTTTGGGGAAAAACTCAACGAAATGAAATCCATCCATTTGGAGTTCCTCAGTTCAGTCAATTACGCACAAAATCTCTCCGCCAGATTTCATTTCAACGAAATTCAGAGTTCATGATCGCAACGGCCGCATTCATCCATTCAATTTTTTTTCATAATTCATTTTTGTTTGCGTTCCGTTGAGTTCGACGAAGAATTATTGAAGGATAAAAAAAATAACAGAAAATGAGGAAGAAAATCAGAAAGCAGAAAATGTCCATCCATCCATTGCAAGGGAGTTACGAATGACGTGTATTTGTTAAGAATCAAAAGAATGTATTTGAAAATCGAATAGCTTTGCCTCGACACGATCTCGTCGCGGATTGCAGGACTGTCAGCTACGCATCGTCACAAACACAAGCACAAGCACACACCAATACCCTCGATCCAAAGCGAAACACTGAACTTTACTTTGGGAAGAACGAACATTACCATTTCATTCAACCACCCACTCACTCCCATTTTCTAACAAACGAAAAGAAATTAATTCATCAATTTCTGTACGAAAATGCAAAAGAGAAAAAAAAACCAAAACAAAAAAATATTTTTTCAAATTTTAAGTTCAATCGAAATCAAATTGGCTCGGCTGGACGATTTCATGCATTTTATGTCGCCGAAACTGGCACAGAGGCATCCAAATACAGCGGAGCAAACGTGCTTGCATCGGCGTGCGGTCTGTGCTTAGTGTCCTCGTGTTTATCGTTGGCTTGTTCGCCTTCTGACGGACCCATCTCCGCAACCAACCGCCAACAAAGCGAATCCAGTGAACACATTAGTTGTACAATCCTTCTTTTCTGTCTGTCTCTCATTATCAATGTTCTAGTGAGCGCGTGTCAAAAATTATCACGCACAAATTTTTTTCATCGTAAAACACAATTTCGAATCAATCAAAAGGCAAAACGGAAAAGCAAACGCAGAAAACCTTTGGGCGATTCCGAAGAAGAATTTTGAATCGAAGAATTTTTCGAATTGACAAATGAGAAATCAGAATCAATGTAAGAACACCAGCTGGTGAGAATCGGTCGGTGACCGGCCGGAAACGGGCCGGCTGCCATGAACGGGTCCCTGGACGGGCTCTGAAAGCAATCAAATCGATGCACTTCGCTTTCGATTAGCCGGCTCGTCCCCGCTCACTCACCTGCGCCACCGACACGTTCTGACAGCAAACCAATGGCAGAGACAAATAAATTTTGCAAAAAAAAAAAAATTAAACTCTATGAGAAAAATGGGCGGAAAGAAGCAAACAAAAAGGAAATGAATAAAATATTTAATGAAAACAACAGTCTAAATGTAAGTAGATGATGCGTGTGTTATAAACAAATTTAAATTTAACAACAACAAAAATGGAACAAAATAATCTAAAACAGCAACAACAACAACTAATTAACTAATTAATTAATTAATTATTTATATTTTAATTACCTAGAGAGTACAAATCAACTAAATTTTAGTTATTTGATCTCGTAAAATGAAATGGAAAAGAAGAGTTTTTTTTATGAATTTAAAGGAAAATTGTGGAGAAGAAAAAATAATTATGTGGAAAACGAAAACGATGAATTTGAATAAAACCGAAAAAAATTGATGAATAATCATTAGCCGCAATAGAAAGGGATTTCATGAAAATAAACTGAAATAATATTTACGCAAATTAGTAGAATACATCCATTGTAGATTGCTTGCCGACTTGCTGTCTCTTTCACTCCTGGAAGAATGACAGTCAGACAGACCGCTTAACGTCAATAGTTCAAGGTCACGGGTATCGACGGGGACGGGTTGCTTGACCTTTCTTTTCGCTGGAATCGAATCGTTCATCATTTTCCTCCAATCCCCCGAAACTCGACCGGAAATCATAAAATTAAAATTAAAAGAGAAATAAAAATCAATCAAAATCCGAAATAGTCCAGATTCACATTGAAAAACAAAAGAAAAAACCAAGGACAAAATTAATTAATTTTTTTTTTTAATTTTGCAAAATGATTTTCCTTTTCGATCAGCCGATAATCACTTTCACTCAACATCCAATTGAAATTCCGAGAGGAAATTAGGTGGAAAACAAATTGAAAAATTTATAAATTTCGAAAAATATCCATTTTTTTCCAAATTGTTATCGAAAGAAATGGAAACAAAATGAAAAGGACAAATCGACGAATGTCAAGAAATCAATTTTTTGAAAACAAATAGAAAACAACAATAGCAACAAGATGAAATATTTAATAAATTATTGCGTAAAGAATTAATGAATTAATTATGGTGAAAAAAACAAATGAAATAGGAAAACAACAATAAAAACAGAAAGAAAACCTTTGCAAAATCCGATGATAAAAAATATAAAAAATAAAATATGTAAAATCGGTACGAATCGGAATGAATCGGACCAGAGCATGTGCAGGATGTGTGAATGTTGCGCGCACGCTGATCATTATTATGAAATGTAGAATATGATTTGATGATTATGCTATAAAAACATAAAAAAGAGAAAACAAAACAAAACAAAACAAAAAATAAAAAATTAATAAATTAAAAAAAACGCTGGTCTTTGATTTTGCCTGTCCCCCGAGATGCTGCTTGGAGCACTCCCTTCTTTGGCGGAGCCCGTCTGTGGCCTGATTCAGAGTGCGAAGAAAGACCATCCCCTCTAATGATCGCAATGATGACAATCGATCCCATCGCAGAGCCACGAGGGTAAGTAAGCACCGCGTCACACACGCACACCTCACTCGACATGCTGTCGATAGCCGTCAATCGAAAGTGGTCATTAGCCGGCCCGAAAAACAAATCGTCAACAACAAATAATCAAAGGAGCCCAATCGCCTTGTTTGTCGCAGTCCATGGCCGATTTCATGCTCGTAATCTCGCAAAGCGCCCAGCTGAACAAGGAAGTCGAGCGAAATGTGCGAAATGGGCGAAATGCGATGAAAAGGAAAATACGAAATGGTTAAGTCGCAATAAATAGAGGGGCATCGTCAAATACAATGTCGCGAAAGTGTTGACGAGCGTATGCATTCGCGGGCAATCCGCACACAGTTTATCAGATGGGTTATTGCGCGACAAACATGCGACATGAGCATAAACAGTACGTGTCATGTTCGTTGTTCGCTGCGTCGGTTGGTGGTGTGGTCAAACGCACACATATCGGCCGCACGAACACAAGCACAGACGAAGCCACTGCCAACGGGTTTCCATTGGTGTTCGTTCTCTTCGAATGCAATCCAGCATCGGCCATGAATCGCGCGTGTCTCTGGTGAGCGCGCGGCATGTACTTGTGTGTGAGATAGAGAGAGAAGAAGAATGGGAGAGCACGCTGCTGAAGCACAGCCACATCGAAGCCATACAACACACACCACGTGCGTGTGCCGACAATGAGCCGAACCATTCATGGCGATGATGAAATCTGGAGGAGTTGTACATGTAGGATTGGCAATGGCCGTGCCTTCGATTGTATGTGAGATTTAGGCCCCGCCGAAGAGTTTTAGCTTCCCTCTATTCTACCAAGCGAGCAGGAGGCCGAGCATGGTGTTTTCGATGATTTTTCAATGTTTCATTCAACGAATGTTGCTTTCGTGCTGCTGTATGCTTGCTGTGACTGCCAAGAATGGGGGAAGAAGAGATATGGCATTTGTCGTCGTGCGTTGCGAGTGTGTGTGGCATTGCAGTCTAGCACATACTAGCGTATTGCGATGCCTCTGTATTTCATCTGTCGTTCATTTCAGTTGCTGGTGTTCGACTTACGTATGTTTGCGTGCATGGCGTTCACTTTGCTGAATGACGGGCTTCAGTCGAATTGCTCGTCTCTCTTTTTGTCTTTTACGAAAGAAAAACATGAATTCTGAGCTGACGATTGAATCGCGAATTTTGATGATTTTCAAAGGAAAAAATGGAAATTCGTTCACGAGATTCTTCAAGAACAGGTCGTTGTATCCGTATCCGGAGCACTTCCAAATGCAAGCAAGCAGAAGACAGCGACCGAATCAGCCAGCAAACAACAGTATTGCTGGTGGCAAGCCAATGTGCCTATGTGATGGTATCGATGTGGCTGTCGCATTCGCCGCAATCCACCATCCTCCATTCGACTCGAATGTGTGCGAGCACAGCGATGTGTGAGTGTGTGTAGGTCAGAGATAATAATAATGATGATGATGATCAATTGTAATGGCGTCCTAATGATGTTTTAATTGCCTGTCAACAAAAAACCATCGAATTTATCGCAAATAATTCACGTTTTCGCAGGAATTTTGACAAATTTTCGATGCCAAAGGCTATCAATAATGGCTGGGCTGCCGTCAAAAGGATCAAAGCCGCCATTAATGCGTCGACAATCAGCGAAAATCAAAATTGAAAATGGTGATGACGTCAAATGACCTTAAAAATGATTTCTCGTCATTTTGCTAAATTGATGAATATTGAACAGGCGATCAGAAAACGCAGCACGGCTACGGTGCTGTTGCTGCGAGCGAACGAGCAAATGCGGTGCTTTGTGTTGCGGTGGCATTGTGATGATAGGCCCAGTTAGTGTGAATGGAAACCGTTTCGTACGAATGCGATGACACTCCGGAGCGGGGATATGGTGTTGATGTGTTTGCTGTCAGTTTTCGCTTGAAATCTACCAGATTTTCATCTTTTCATGAATTTCGTGCCGTTTCGTATCGTTTTGTTTCCTCAAGAAATCTTCTTGGGAATGCAACAGGCCATTTGTTGTGGGCGTACAAGTTTAGTCATATGTCTCGGTTAACAGGCACCCATGTGCGGAATAGCGTTCACCGGTTCGTTTTCAACTCGGAAAATCGTCGAACGGCATTCCATTCCTTCCAAGTGAACTGTTTTCCATTCGCCCGGCATTTTCTCGTCGAATGGGGTTGCGCTACACGTTTTTGTAGTTGTTTTTTTTTACATTTGAATTCTCGACTCCCATTCGTTTGCCTTCGGAGGAATGCCAATGTAATAGGCTCACTTTGTCGAGCAACTGACAACCGTCGTCAGCTTCGCTCGCACATTCACTTTCAAACCGAAAGTTATTTGGAGAATTCCAAAATTGCAAAGAATGGTTGAACTGCTATGTCATTTCGAACAGGCTAACATGAAATGGAGCTACATTGATTGCACACTATTCGAACGGCGTTGCATTGCTGAATGGATTCGTTGGCAGCGTTTCGATTGGTGCGGACGATTCGAACTCACCACAAAACGGATGTTTCAGCGAGAATCGAAAGACCTTTCGCGGAAATGCATTGTGATCGAAGTAAAAGTAAAGTTGGCACGACGGTCGCTTGAAGAATTTTTCATCGTTTCGTCAGCACGTTTACGCCTTCGTCGCATTAGACACATCTATGTCCGTTTGGCCTATTTACTCGACGGCATGATTGCCTGTTACAATCCGATTAAATTCCGTTTAATAATTTCGTCTAACCTCAGCAAAACCGTACGGTGATGCGAGCAAATTCGAGTGAACCTTTCGAAAATCTAAGCATTTTCTAATCATGAATTTGAAAAGGCGCCAACTATGCGAGACCATACGCCAGTTGCTGCACGCCTGTTCATTTTGATGGTTAGAATGTGTCAAATATTTCAAAATGAACGAAAACGTATGAAAGCGAAAGTGAACGGTTGCCAGCGTTGGCTTTTAAGCTTGATGTTGGCCTGGTCGATTGTGGAATATTAGAACTAAATAGGACATTTGCAAGCGAATTCAATTCATCGATGCTTGCTTGCACAACGCTTGCGAAAAAATCATTTGTGTTTGTTTGTCGCGCTAATGCGAATGATGGTTTCGACGACTGACGATGGGTCTCGACGCTATTCACGTCTCCAAAGCATTTCGAATCACAACTCCGTTCACTCGCTTCACCGTTTCGCATACGTTCCACTCGCAGTTCGCCAAACACGTCAAACGACCATTCAATTCGTCAGACAAATGAAACACGTCTCGCATCGCATAACGACAATCGACTATTGCGCTGCGAGAGTGTTCCACATAAGCGAAGCCGTATGATTTTCGGTTCGAACGTCAGCTTGGCCGATTTCGTACGCGAGTGTTGAATATAAATTTGGCAAAAAATACCGCTGAAACAGAAATTGAAAGTATTTTTTCGTATTTTTCGTTGCTCGCATTTCTGCCAGCTTGGTAAGAGGAGGATGGACGAGGACAATGTTGCAAATGAACAATAGGCATGCGATGCGTACGCATTGCTGTTGTTGTTGTTGTTGATAGTTTCTTGCTGTTTTCATTTTCGGTTTTTCGTTCGCTCGATGCGCTGCGTTGTGATGTTTGGCTTTTGGCGAATGCGGACCATTCGCTTGGACTGAGTTGAACGAACGTTTGATCGTGCTCTGCCGTTATTCTGTTTTCGTTTTTTTTCGCCTCTTTTTTCTTCTGGTTTCGTTTGATGTATTTGATGTTCAATTCAAAGTCGTTTGATGTTTGAACGCTTGACGTTTTTTGAAGTGCTTTTTGCGAGAGAAATTTAGCATTTTCACGGTCAATGAAGATCGATCATCGATGTGTGGCTTCTCGATGGAATTCTAATGGACGAATGGATCAATGAAACGAAACGATAAATTTCAATAAATTTTATTCGATTGAATTACATTTCACAATAATCCAAGCCGCTACCAGAGCAATTCAATAGATTGCAAATTGCTCATAAAAATAATTTTCTTGATTTCATTCAGGCAAAACAACTGAACAAAACCAGCCTCTGGCTAGGCTCAAATAATCTCATTGGTTGCTAAAATGCCTCTGCTGATTATCTTTTTAGGGAATTATTGCTTCAGTTCAGTGTGAGATTCGAGTGAGATGGATGGTCTTCTCGATGAAGGAGGTCAGGTCTATCCAAGATTCGGTTAACATGTGTGCTTACGAACTAAAAGGTAAAGGATATTTGGTATCAAATGGAGAATCGCCGGGGTGGGCCAGGCAGCTCCTCAAAAGCAAAATCTTCGAAGAAAATATCTACTGGAATGAAAAACCACATGGAAAATCCAAAGAAAAAAAACAAATCACAAAAAGCTTGAGTGGAAAATAGTGGAATGTGCACGAGATTTTGTTAACACAAAAGGTTGATGGTTCCGTTGTCGCCGCCGACCAGCAGCATTCGATTGAGTGGCAGCAAAGCCAGGCTGGTAAGCACCCCTCTGAAGGTCTCGGAGCGGAGTTTTGTGATTGAATACGGCGAGTCTGGAGTGAGTGAGGTGTAGACACCGATGCGATTGGCTGGTGTTGCGAACAGCAGTTCATTGTGGTGGTTCAGCAGACAATGCGCCGGCTCATTTGGGCTCCTGAAAATGAATGCATTGAACTACCCAGGAGTTTGAATGAAAATCATGACGACTCACTTCATGTGATGCAACAAGGACCCATCGACCGTGCTCCATACACAAATGCTGTGATCCAAGCTCGTGCTGACCACTTGCTGCTCATTGGCGGCGATCAATTGCAAGAGCTCGCCATCGGTGGCTTTCCAACTGGCGATAATGATGCCGGTCCGTCCATCACAGAGGATCAATTGGCCAGAGCTCAAGCCAACTGCAATCCAATTTCCCGATGGGGCAATGGCCATACATCGAACACTACCGTTTGAGTTGTTGGCGAATTTCCATTCGTTGACGTAGGAGAAGGTGCGAGCATCGATAATTTTTACGGTTGATTCAGCCGTTCCGGCCAGCACCAGAGCGCTAGGTGCGGGATATGTTTTGACGATGCTGACCGGAGTCAGTTTGTGTGAGTCCAAATGGCCGATCTGACCACCCACGAAGGGGTCCCAGATATGAACGCCGGAGTCACAGGATACCGTCAATCTGCAACGGGTAAACCATTTTTATTCAATTGGGTCCGAAGGGGAACTTAGATGCACTCACCTGAGCGATTCCAGAAATGCAAGCGAATGAACCGACTTGCGGTGACTTGTGTAGGTGAAGTGGCACGCTGATACTTTTGAACCGTCACCTTCACTTCGAAGGGACCACAATTTGACGGTTTTGTCCTTTGATGCGGACATGAAGCTGTTTTCGTTGTCCAAGCACATCAGCGATCGGACCGAATTCGTGTGACCTGAAATGCAAGCCGAGTGTTAGAGCCGCGAAACCGGAAGCTGACTTGATGAACTTACCAGCGAATGTTTGCAATTTGATTTGTTTCAGGTTGAAATGATTGTTCTTTTCGGCCCGACCAATCTCGTGCTCCCAATAGGCGAGCCAATTGCCTCGCAAGTGCCTTGCCGTGTTGATCTGGTCGAATTTGTAGGTGACCAAGTCCAGGAGTTCCATCGGACCGATTTCGGTCTTCTCGGCCTCCTTGTGGACTTCGATACGATTTCCAATGACTGGGGTGCCGAAGGTGTTCGAATAAAAGCCACCGTCGGGCTCGTCACTCAAAGCCACCTTGCCGGATAAGGCGTCTGAATTGCGGTTATCAACAGTGCTTGCACTGGGCCGATCATGCTCATGGCACAGATTCAAAATGAGCATCACATTCTTGACGAACTGCTTCATGATGTGGTCACCTAGGTACTTCAAGAAGGGCAGGTATGCGACGTGAGCCAAATGCGGCGTAAAAACGTCACTGATTTCCTCAAGCGCCTTCTCTCTGATCGACGACGACGGGCTGCTGCTGTCGATTGGCTTTGGCGGCGTGATATTTTCGAAGGAGTCACCATGTTTCGATTTTGCTTGAGTGATTTGGATGGGTGATCCCTTGATCGACCACTCTTTGATGCCGCCATCGCGACGAATTTCAATAAAATTGTCATCCGGCGATGGACTGTGTTCGTTTCGTTCGTCATTCGCCTCGTTGAAATGGTCACATATGCCGTATGCCTTGTCGAAAATCAAAAAGAATCGCTGTAGTGCTGGCACACAGAGATGCTCTTTCGTCATTTCGGGACCGATGCGAACGGCCAACACGTAAATGGCGTCCAGAAGCTTCCGTGCTAGAATGCTTCGCGCCAGAAAGCCACTTGGCATGAGGAATCTTGTCGACGCCAGCATGCGGATTATTGGATGGATGATGCTCTTCAAGATGACATCCTGGGAGATGAAATCGAATGAGTTTTTGTGTCGAAAAGAGAGAGGGTGACTTACATGAAGTTGGTCCATGATCTGACTGTCGCTCAAGCATGGAATCAAATACTTCAGCAACTGCAGCGAACTGATCAGCCCGCCTTCCAAGCTGGACGTAACGCGTTTCTTACAAAGCACTATCAGTTCGGTGATGTGCGGAAAATATTGCAGCAGAATGAACTGATCACCAAAAAGTGCTGAAAATCCAGAGATAAATCACTGATCGTTTCGAAGATAACTACTTCTGAGTCTTACCCGAAATGGAAGTCAAACACTCCAACACTTTGATGGCATTTCGATCCCCTACAATGCGCCCATCAGCAATGGTAAAGTTCATCAAATTTTCGTGATCCATATCACAACCGCCGCCCAACTCATCCGGCATGAGATTCTCTTGTCCAACATAGCAAAGCGTCAGCATTTTGAGCAAATTCCTGGTCAAATGCCTGGCGGTCAGCACCGGACCCAAGCGATGTGACAACCAGATCAGGCTCTCGCCACTCATGTCACAGATCTTGTACTCTTGCTGCTGCTGCAATTGCTGCCGCATCGATTCCGATCGCGAGCCAATTGTCGTTTCAGGGTCAATGGAGTCCTCTTTCAGCGATTGCGGCATCATCTCGTCGGTGCTCTTGCGACTACCGATCTCACAGTCAATTGTATCGTATTGATTGCGATAGGACGGCGTCGGGATGGCAATCGTCGGCGATGTGGGACCGGTGCTCTCGTTATTGGTCTGATGTAGAATGGACGAAGATGATTGAATATTATCACTGAAGTGGCTGTCCTCGTAACTCGCGTCCGACAAATTGTTCCCCTTGAATAGCGACTCGTTCAGCGAGACATCTTCAATTGCCTCCTCTGCGGCCGAATGGTTTAGACGCAAATCCAACATGCTCTCATTAGTGATGCTCATCTCGAACTGATCGATTATTTTGTTGATCGCTTCGGTGTCATTTTCAATTGATTCGGTCAGATTGACGGACACTTTTGGCTTCGCTGTCACGTCATCGCCTTCAAACGCGAAAACACCCTCCTCATCGTTTGCCGACTTTGGCTTTGGTGTTGCGACCGGATCTAATTTGCACATCTTCAGATTCTTTGTCGAACGCGACCTCTTGAACGAGCCCGTACTGTGCTTATTGTCGTGATAATGATACAAAGCACTGTTGACTGGCTCCTTGTATCCGCCAATCGCTTCGATTAGCGGCGATACGAAGTTATTCAAAAAACATTGCAGCCCGAACCGAACGATCAATTTCAATAGGAATATGTGATGATACAGTTTGATCGTTTTGATACTTTTGAAAACCGAACTGGTGGTGAATTTCATGGACGAATCGAAGTTGCTGTTCAGGAAATTCAAGCGCTCGTCGTTTTCGGCTTCGTACAGACGCAGAATTGGCTCCAAGAGGTGCTTCTGGGTGGCCTTAGGGCCCAGAGCAACAGCCGTACTGTCGAACAAATACCACGCGGCCAAAATCGAGGTTTCGTCGTTTCGAAGCAAATCAACAATGTGCGGCAGAATAAGTTCGACCACGTTGAATTGCTCGTAGCCGCAGGGCATTAGCAACGATTCAATTTGAACGACACACGCGTTCACCTTACACTCGGCTATGCGTCGATTGAATGCCACCCGGGTCTTGTCGAATGTTTCGAATTTCGAACAGTTTTTTCCGTCACACTCGAAGAACGTGTAGACGTGCAATAGCTTGGTGGCAGTCTCGTACTGAGCGAGTGTCCGCAACAGGGTGTACGTTTTGTAATAATTCAGTGGGAATGGGAACAGGAATCCGCTCAACAGCGGCTGCAGAATCTGATGAGGCGATGGTCGAGGCAGTCCTCGATCGGTGATCACATCGACGTCTGTGTTCCACAACAGCAGCTTCACAGGGTATTGGACGCACTTCGGCAATGCATCGAACTCAATGGCCAACACATTCTGACAGGATTCGATACGCTCCTCGAGCGATTGATTCGTTCCACAGCCAAGCGGTCGCAGTTTTTTCGCCAAAAATATCTCAACGATGATGCAACCGATGACTTGCAGCTCTCTCCGACGATGATCGGCGATGATTTGCTTATAATTTCTCGTTGAATTCTGAACAAAGAGATTTTTATGGTTCAAATTGTGCAGACGCTTAGTGTC
>JANSTV010111600.1:0-18826 GCA_027564135.1 Lestremia cinerea
CACACACACACACACCCACACACACACACACCCACACACACACACACACACACACCCACACACACAAACAAACTCACACACACACTCACACACACTGGTTCACATGCCCTTGTTGCCACCGCTGCCACCGTTGACTTCGGCGTCGCAATTGGAAAAATAATAACAAGAATGGAAACAACAACAACAACAACGATGACAAAAAAAAACATGAGAAAACCGATGAAAACCGATACCAATCGTATATCTGTAATTCGGCCGAGTGATTGTGATGGTGATAGTGAAAAAAGTTCAGTATCGCTGTTTGCATATGTGTGACGAGCCACCGAATCAAACATCATCTAGAACAGGGCATGAAAAAGGAAAAAGAAGAAAATCAAAATATGTATATAAATAAAGAATGGAAGAAAGAAAGATAGAATGAAGGAAGGAAAGAAAGCCAATGGAGGATTCTAATATTATTATTGGAGATAGAGAGAATTAGATGCGAGACAAGCGACAAGGACAACAATGACGATGGCAATGACAGTCAACAATGAATCCAGCGAATGGCATTACACCGAGGACGGCACGCTATGGAGATTCGGATCCGACTGCGTATTTGAAATCCTAAACCGAATAACCAAATCCAATCAAATTTGAAATGACGAACGACTCAACGCCAAACAAAATAATAAAAGCGAACAAAATAAAACCGAATTGCGGCAAACAAGAGAGAAGAAAATGACGGGAAACTTATTACGGCCAAATGAGCGACATCAGATCAGAAATTTCATTAGAATTTGAGGCTGTGTGTGCAACCCACCAGACGATAGCAACGCGCGGCGATACAGCCTGAATGGAATGAGTCGTTCCGTGACCGATATCAAATTGGACCAGTTGCCAAAGCACATTTTCGACGTGACTACTAAAAGACTGTCCAGCCAACAACAGCGACAACCAAGCATCATGCACAGTTAACTGTGCAGTCAATTCACTCTGTCAGCTGTGGTTCCCAACGACGAAAAATCAATCAAGTTTATAAATTATTTGGCGACATAAAATCGATCATGCCTTAAATATATGTGTCTGATGAACATTGTCGCATCGTGTGTCTCGCAATGTATTTCGGTGTCATTAGGAGGGGGTGGGACGGCTCTGTTACTCGCCACTCACATCCCCACACCGTCGCTCATCTGTCTCCTTGGCTTTCATCCTCGAGTTTGATACGATTCATCGAGACTATCACCGGCAAATAGACATCCCGTTGATGGTGATCAGGTGGGACCACAAGGTTTCGGTCGGGGGTCTGGGCGGGAAACGAGCCGGTCGGATGTGAACAGGACACAACCCGTGGAATGAAATGTCCACAAACAATTCAAAGTTCAATTAATGAAATGAATGCGTCTCTTGAAATCATTCGCAATGGCACTGGCCAATAATCATCTAGCAATAGATTCGATATGACATTTCTTTATTTATGTACAATCCAATGACAGCATCGTGCTTGAATTATGTGATTGAACAATGTGATTAATGTCACATACGTTGTGTCTTTCGATGGGGTGAATCCATTTGGATTGACGGTGTGATTCGTCTCCTGGCCTCTATGCCACCTCCACCTCCTCTCGTTCCACCCCTGCACCTCTCCACCTCCCATCATCCACCTTTAAAAATATCCACTTTTTTACTGTTATTGACCTGACACATAAATTCCTGTCGAGCTAAACAGCATTGCCGTCGACGGTTCTGGTGATGATGGCAGTAAAGCGAGAATGTTGCTTGCTGCCTGCGATGGGGTCGGCAGCGGTTAAACGACACTGTTGCTGTGCATTGGTCTGTGTGCTTATGTGCTGCTGTGCTTGTGCGACTGTGTGCATGTGTGCGTGTGTTTGTGTGTCGTCAAACACATGCCGATACTCTCACTAGAAGTCCTTTTCGTTGTTTCGTTCATTCTCGAAATTATATGAATTTTCACCGTTTCTCATCGCATCTATCGATCCGACACGATATTTTCGATGAGAATCCGACATTGTTTTCCTTTTGACAACGAGGATCGACAAAAGTCATTCTATTTTCAATTGTGGATTTTCGATTGAAAATTTGACCATGACGGCGACGAGTCAATGATCGTTGTTTGTGTCATGGATGGTCATCAAATCCAGCGAATGATTCCAATCGAATGGAATGAGTGCTGGTCTCACAGCGTTTTAGGCGATTCTTTGTGATTTTACCTCTTCGGAAAATGACTCATTGACGTTTCAACTCATACACAATGGGAATTCAGTTGGGGATTTCTTTAAATAGTCAACCATTTTGAATGGCCGATGGGGTGTTGTTTTTCGTTCATCGTTCTTTGGTCGCCGTTGCTTTCATTGCTGTGTCTTGTCATTGTCCATTTTTCCGTGTCCACCAGTGATCCGGAGCGGAGCTGGCTCTGACCCGGAGCGGCGTCACTGACCGGAGCGGAGCCGGCTCCGGAGGTGAAACCATTCCAGAGCGCGGAGCTTAGTCACTGATTGGTCTACTATATTCATTCAAGTACAGGCCAGCATAAGTCGACACTGAATCATTTATTTGCAAGTTGAAGTTATTTGAAAGTTGCAATCACAGTATTATTCGTTGCTCCGGTACTACGTAGAATCCGCCCGCATTGCCGTCAGAAGTTAATATATCTGCAAAAAAAAGTACTTGCGTGAAAACTATATTGAAAACCCATTCTCACACTTGATACTTCTAATTTTATACGAATCTCAATCATAGTTGATTGCAAAATGAAATTTCAGATAGGCAAGTCAATGATAGCCCGATCGACTGCTCCCCTTCTATCCGAAAAACCAATCCTTACTCCAGCCCGGAAGACTTGTCCCAGCCATGCTGGCATTACCGGTCTCCGGTATGTTAGGTTCGAGCCAAAAACAGGGATGCGGAGCAACGGAAATTTTTTCGCTCCGCTCCGAGCTCCAAGCTCCGGGAGGTGCTAACTAATTCCGATCCACTCCGGAGCGCTTTGAGGGCTCATTTAGGCTCCGTTCCGCTCCGGGCTCCGAGCTCCGGGTCTCGGAGCAGCTCCGGAGCGCTCCGCTCTGCTCCGTTCCGCATCCCTGGCCAAAAACGCATGGCCAGCGTTTGGCCAACATTTCGAATGAAGATTTGTCTGATCATGATGAGAGAAATCACTCCAAAAACCATTCTTCAGCCCTCGCACTATCGAAATCTCAACTCTGTTCCGATTCGGAGAGACGGAACGGGTTGATTTGTGTACGAACGAGCGGACACGGACCTGTATCTGCTTTTGGTGCTTTTTGCAAGGAAACCGCTTGAAACCTCGTCAGAGGGATGGTTGAAATTTGAGAAAGGATACGTTCTACTGAGTCTCCATCGTTGCTTCAAAACTGTCGGTTGTCCTCTGCTTCGCGATCCATTCGAAAATGGTTCCCACACACATGAAGTGTTCTGTCGAATTAGTACAAATAAGAATATTTTTTTTGTCGCGCTCCGAGTCACTGGTGTCCACCTTTTGTGTGTTGTCATCGCAGAGTATACTCCGTCGATTCCTTCTTGATTATTAAATTCATATGAATTTATTCAATCAGATGGGCATTGGGCTGACTACTAATTAGCCGGTCACAGAGTGTTCCGATTGACTTCGTTGGCCCTCGCATGTCGATCGATTTCGATTCGGTGGTAGGAGGGAAGGCTCCTCGTTCATTGGACGAATGCTTCTTCCTGAGATTATCCTCATGGAATTTGGCTTGGACTCTTTCAATCTCCTCATGCTTTGCTCATGAAATGAGGAAAGTCTGTTCTAAAAATAATCCGTTATAGTTACTCACCGAGCACAACCCCCATCCTCCTCAATTCCACTCAACTCACCGACCACAGCCATTTCATAATTCTCGCATAAAAAACATTCCGAAAAGCGACAAGATGTCGTCAAATCAACATCGAGTGGTCTCCTCTTACCGTTCCATTTCAATCCACTGAGAAGCAACACACATCGTCCAAAATGGCATTACATCGATTCGAGTCCATTATCGCCGCATGTTCGTTGCCTTGAGAGGATTTTCATTTCGTCCGATCAACGTTTTCTCATTAACAACAAGCGTTTCTGTTTCGAAAACGAAAATTTTCAATTTCATCGCCACATGAACGACATACAGACATGAAATGAAAGCTCATCTGTCCGGCCACAGCACACAGACAAACAGTCGCCCGGCCACAGAGCAGCGCAGAGCATCGCACAGTCGTGTCGTGCCACCCAACCTGTCAATGGGAACGGAAATGGGAAATGGTTCGATTAATTGATAATTGAAATTAATTAAAAATCGACAAAAGCATCATAAAACGAAATGAATGGATGAATGAGAATACGGAAATGGATTGAGAATCAATTGAGAGAGTTGCACCGATGGTTTCGTCTGTTCTCTCGGAACCTCTTCAGAATGAATTCATCACCAATTTCTCCAGTTTCCGTCGATTCGTCACGGAGTTGTTGGTGCTGCGTTTCAACACATCAACCGGATCAGTTGAATTGTCTCGACCAACTAGTCACTTGCGGTTTGACGCGCACTCGCTAGCCTTTCGACCATATCGAAAAATGAGACGGGGCAAAAATACAAGAAAAACCAACATTCGTTGACTCTCGCCCCGAAGAAACCAATCAATAAATGGAAAATTATGCGATGTGTATCGTAATACAATACGCTTTCACATTCCTCGTCTCATTGCCGTAATGGGTTCGGTATTCCAATGCTTCGGCAGAGGTACAACCACCTGTTGTTGCTATCGTCGCCAGCCACCTCGAATGTATTCGGCACCTTCGCTTTTTTTCTCTTCATCTTTCCCTTTTTATTTTTACCTATTGCGGCATCGAGCATCGACCATCGGGTCGATTTAACGAAAATGTAAAAGTTCAAGAGCTGGAGAGCCGTTTCATCAGAAGTTTTTCCATGAAACGGGTGGGGTTTTAGCCGGTCGCATTCACCTGGGCGGAATGCCTCACTCGTACGGTGAATTTCTTTTGTTCCACACCGAGAGCCACCCTAACCGTAAATTTCATTCCCGGATTGTGCTCGCTTCTTCGAGACAAAAAAAATGTCATTATTTTTTCTCTTTCTTATCGTCATCGCCGTCGTCTTTGCCTTCAATTTTTCCACAAAATTTACGATCCAATTCATTTCATCGATGCATAAAATTACTCTTCGCTTCACATTTCCTCTCTCAGCGCCTTGCCGCCATCGACATCGGTGCCTAATTGAAATGTCTCGTTCTTTGCCATTTGTGCTTTATGGATGTGTGCGTGGCTATGTTTTCCATCTGCCCCACCTCCGCTCAGAAAAACCCTCGTTCTTGCAGCAAATGAAAAATCACATCATCGCCAAAATCAATCAGAATTTATCACATGCAATCGGAATATTTCTCTTTTATTCTTCATTTGCATTGCATGGCAGTGCATAGCGTCGCATCAATGTTACTCAGACACCTTTGAATGTTTGCCCATTGCATCGAACCGTTTTGTAATTATTCCACGAATAGGCGATTTGCTATCAACCTACTTTGATCGCAATCAACACCACATTTCAATGCGGAAAACTCAGCTCAGTGTAACATACACACACACACACACACTCACACGCACACACACACACACACACACACACACACATTCGTACGAAGGAGACCTGGTACAAAAATAGACATCAACGTCCACTACCGGTCATCGTCAAGCGATTTTCTTGGAAGGTAATTGACACGGCCCACGTGGAAAGGGCTAAAAATTTATAGCTTATGATTCACCAAGCGGCCGGATCGTAAATGGTGACATTAGATCGTATTCGTTTCATCGGTCACCGAACGAGGCTCTGTGGATATTGATGCAGTTGCGTGACTCTAATGGGTTTCCTTAGACACATTTGCACAGCAAACCCCCACCCACCCGTGCTCATTACTCATAATCGTTTGCTGGATATAAATTGCTCATTCACCGTACAGCACCATGAAAATTTTCAACTTAATAAATTGCAGTTGGTTTTATTTTAACGCCGTTTACGTTGACGTGTTTTCATTTGCCAAGAATTTCTCGGTTTTCTGTCCCCTCTCCCTCTCTCTATCTCTCTTCACGAACTCGAAAGGTTTGCGGTTTTTTTTTGCGTTTTCATGAAAAATGTGTGGCGATGTTGCCATTACCGATGCTGTTGCCGAAGCCCGTCTCCAACTCGAATGCATGCATGGCATGCACAAGCACTTATTAAAAACATCGCACACATATCGATGGCAATAAAAATAATACACTTTTTTTTTTCATTTCGCTTATATTTCTCTTCATTTTCTCGTCCTCTTCGTTTTTATAGAAGAAACATCGTCATTTGGTCGTTCTTATTCATTTGGCGTCGACGGCATTAGAATGTCAATGATAAATTCAACGTTAGCAACATTCATCAGCGGCAATGCGTTGGCAACGAATGGGACAACATCTGTGACAACAGCAGCCACCGCAGCAGTAGCAGCAGCAGCAGCAACAACATCAACGACAATAGCCCCCATCCTTGTGACCTCATTGTCACAGGCGGCCGCAGCCATTAGGAAAAATTATGGAAAATCAACGCATCATAATAAATACGATGATTTCTCGCCGGTTACATTGTCTTCGGAATGGTCGCGAATGGCCCGGTTATTGATATTGGCATGTCTGTCGGTGATTGGCAGCATTGGAAATGTCTTTTTCATTTCATCTGTCGTTATCGAGGAGAATCTGAAAAAAGCTGGTAAGATTTTCTCATCCACAAATCCAATTCGAATTTTTGCGCCAGAATTCCTTCGTTTTTGATCAGTTTTTTCTCTCTTTCTCACAAACTCTTTATCTCTCTCTCTCTCTCTTTTTCATTTTGGTTTTGTTTTCTTTGAAGAATTTTCTCAAGAATTTTTTCCCCAAAATATTCCAATCACTTGATTTGAAGCTCGAATGATTGAATGATGCAGTCAGGGTGTGCCTTCAATCAATCGATTCAAATCAACTGAATGAACCTTTCGAACGAATGCGTTTTTGATTGATGAATTCTTTTGTCCACTGAATTTCTTTCATCCAATTGAATTTTCTAGGCAACGCATTTATTGTAAGTGTAGCCCTAGCTGACTTGTTAGTATCTAGTATTTTGATACCTGCTTCGGTAATTGTGTTGCTAGCTGGTATCAATGAATCAACTTTGGGCATTTGTAGAATCCAATGGTTTTTCGCTGCCTGCGCATTTTTAGTCACTATTTTATCATTAGCCGTAAGTAAAGATTTTGAATTTGCTCTCTCAAGGTGGGCGTCGATTCGTTGAACTTTCAAGCCGTGCAAAGGGATGAAGCATGCCCAGATTTCTGGATTGAAAGCTCTAGCCTTTCAACTTAGCTCGAAATACGGCCTCGAAATCGAGCCTACATCCGCCCGTTGGAAGCTCAAGGCATCGACCCCACCTTACTCTTTATACACGAACACATTCTCCGCAAAGATTTTCGCCGTTGGCTGAATCGTTTGTTGAATGCCATCGGTGATAATCTTTGCGCGTTCTGCACTCACATCTGAATGAAAATCAAGACAATTGAATTTCTAATCAATCAGCCGGACAGCCAGTTCAGAGACTGATCGTCCGACTGTTGTAGAGTATTTAGATTGAATTGCATCAAATGCTCGAAAAATCATCTTTTTGACTAGCTTAATTTAGTTTGATTCTCGTTATGAAAATTGCGTTGAGCACTTGATTCGCAGTAATTGCTTTTTCAAGAAAGTCGAGAGAGACCTTTGCGATGATCTCGACTAGTTTAAAATTGAAAATAGAAGCAACAACCTGGAGCAGTTAATCTAATAGCTTTTTCTTGATTGCCCAAAACAGTTGACGGGTTTTGAAAACTACTTAAGACTGTGTACGCCTCAAGACAACCGAGCATGGTTCAACAAGCGAAACACCTCCACAATCATGTTGCTGGTTTGGGTGGTGGCATTCGCAGCGGCTGGCATCCAATATCAGTACGACATCGGCTTTGACTTCTGCACTCGGAAATGGAACAGTGCCTGGATGCCTTACCAAGCAGCCGTTGTGGCGATACTAATCGTATTACCGTTGGTGTTGGCCTTCTACGCCCATCTGCGAATATTCATCGATGTGAAGCGCTTCATGAAACAGCCCAACTTCAAGCCAAGCCTAAATTACACATGGGACTTGTCACTGGTTCGAACCAATTTCTACAGTTTCATCATATTCTTCGTGTTTTGGTTGCCGTTCGGCATAGTACTGTCCTATCACACAACAGCCGATGTCACCAAGCGAACATTCTACACGACCGCATGGATTGGCTTGATCAAATCCTGTTTCCACAATGTCATCTACTGTATTACGAACCGTCATTTTCGCAATGCCTACGTTAATCTGTTCCACTATTGCTGCTGCAAGACAACGGTGTCGGTGTCGAGACGACAACGCAACGAAGTGTGCCGGCCAACGTCCGATGTTCGCGTTCACATCATACCCGGCTATAACATGTACTCGTACACCAGCCCCCAGCGATCCGGCAATTGTCACAACTATTGGAGCAAACGTGACGTTCACGAATTATGATCAGAAGCTTAAGTGTGAGTTTCAGTTTTTTTCTGTCGTGTTTTTTGAACAAGGAATTTCATTGATTGAGGGGATGCCCTCTTGGTGGCGAAAGGAGAATTGCCTCGTGGGCACATCTCGTGGAGTCGAATGGTCCAGCATCCTCCCACCAGCAAAGTAAATTATATTTAAAATCTATTTGTATGAATGTCTACGATGTCTATTCTAACGCAATGTACTTTTGATATTCATTTTCGACGTGAAACATCCTAATATTCAGACAACTTTTATTGCAAATGCCAAATGTAGGGAGCCATATGCTGGGACTGGAATAGTCGAATGAAATGAATATTTCAACATTTTGAAAAAAATTAAGAAGAAAAATGATACAATTTCGGACGATTTCCAATTCGAATTCGAATAGTCTAGCTTGAAATAAAATAGATGAAAATTCAGACGTCAGCCGGATACAACCATAACCGAATCCATTTTGTGCTTGGACGCATCGAATCTCTCGAAACTAGTAGGCTGTGAGATTTTTTCGATTCAAACCCAATACCTACTAATTTCGGCTAAAATATATGCGTCTACGCACAAAATGAATGCGGATATGGTTGTATCCGGCTGACGTCAAGAAATTGAAGAAAAATAACAATAGAACGACTTAAAAAAAGTAGTTAGTTAATAAATTTGATGGGTGTTGACTTGACGATCTCAAACTGCGGAGTACATCCAAAGCGTGGAACGAAGCAAATGCTCGATATGATTTATCGGCTGTTGAACATTTGACCCAAGACACTCGGCTAATTTCGAAGTTGACCGAATCAGACCGAACTGAATAGAGCAAATTTCTGTGCCGATAGAGGAACATTGACTGAGACAAAAGTAACCATAATGGGCCTTAGAGGCGTAGACTTTTCAGAATGCTAACGCCAGCCAGTAGGCAATGCCCAGAGATAAAACTGATAGCCGGAGCCAACTACGCATGAAGGCCACTACCAATGGAACGTAACTCGTTCGCTGGCCGACATTTTAAACTAGATTTATTGTTTTGGTTCTGAATCTAAACGTTATTTTTAAGGGTTTCGTTCGATGCGGATGATCGAAGTAAATGTCGTTAAAACGAGATGTCGATGTGATTGACGTTTGTTGAGAATGAGATGGGTATTGGCTGTCGGGTGACAACGTTGTGAACCGATGCCCCAACTGAGACCTGACCCGACCCAAGGCAATCCATGTAGCACTTTTACATGACGCATTTCATTTCGTTTCATTTGAAATTCCAAGCTACGAATTGCGAATTCCAAAGTTCGAGCATCGCATCAATCGATGAACCGTTTGCCACAACGCAAATATGAATAATTCAATTTTCGATGTTTGCCAAACTACGGGATGCCATTTTTAATGAAAATTATTGATTGCATCACGATCGGGACCGTTGTTGCTATTCGAACAATTATTTCCGACGCATAATATCCGCATCCGTTTGCGAACGGGAATGACGGGTGACATGCATGTGAGCTACCACTCGACGAACGCTAGAGCTAGAGCGATAATGACAAAGTTTGTTCTCGAAGCAGAAAAATGGAAAAGTTCACAACGTTCACGACGTAATTCGGTGGTTCAGCTGGTTCAGTGGATGGAGGTGAAACGCGACGTGTACGATTTTAGAGATGGGCGTCTAATCTCAAGGTGAACTTCTCATTCCACACTCAACTTGCGAGTCCCGAATGAAACTCGTAATTTTCACAAATCTCGGATTGATTCAATCCGAATGTAATCATCATTGTAACACCAGCCATCTTCTCATCCTCGAGCATCTCACCCACCGGAAAGAACGTACCAACAAATTGGATCATTCTGAAACAATGACGATGATTTTAATATTCATTCTGATGTGTTTGCTCCAAACAATCATTCTGCAAAATGATAAATAGACATATAATTGCATTTCACCGGCATGACAACAGACGACAACATGACGCACATTCGCGAATTTATCTTTTTTTCTCCGAGATTGACAGATGTTGGAAATGATGCTGTCGCTTTCGCTCCAGACGTCTCTCTTTCGACAACGTTTCAGCGACAAAACGGTAACGGATGCTTAAACGATGACGCGGGTGACGAATTAGAGCGGCCGTTGACGGGAAGAACGTGCTTGGAATTTGCCGAATTCGGTTCCGTTCCTCAAAACTTGACCGGTGCTTCTGCTGTCTGTCAGAGGCATTGCCACGCTAGACGCAACAAAAACGTGCGTGCGTGCGAAAATCAAGAGGCTTTGATCAATTACGACCCTCTGGGGAACGACAGTGTAGCATCAATGTGAATGGAGTTGGGGTACGGGCGGCCGGAATGGATGATTGACAGAGAGAACGTTAAGTAAGCGAACACACTTGGCCACACACACGCCGAGTGGGAGAGATCGCTCTCGGGACAATCCGTGCGAATCGCGTAATTAAACCAATTTGAAAAATATTGTCGCTTTTCGTAAGTGAATGCGATGATGAGAATGTTTTGCGGGGGAGGGAGCCGGATGGGCGGCACTTATGCTAGCGGAAATTGATGGGAAACTCGCAAATTAACAACATAATAATATTTGTAAATGTGTTGCCTTTTCGATAACTGTGATGTAATTGAATTTGCTTGACAATTTCTGTTTTGTTTTTTTCGTTTTATTGAATTGAGTTGAATTGAATTGGGAATTAACTACAATTCGTATTTGCCTGCATTAATCGAATATAATGATGGGGGTGGCGGCGGTGGCGATGGAGTGGCGTGGGAGCAATAGCAGTTGAATGATTCATTCCTGATCGATCAAGGCTTGATTCGGCAGCCGATTCAGAGACGACTCTCGCAGAATCATAGCGGAATGAGCCGACTCGGCGAGCTTTCAGAGAATGACGTTAGATTCTGAGAGTCTGAATGCGATGAATGCAAGGTCTGATCCATGAGGCACCACTCAGACACTCTCCTTTGGTTAGCCCTGAAGCCATTGCTTCGACTTCGGGAAGAAAAACCTGTCAATTCAGGCGACCGAATCGACTGCTTCCAATGAAAATATCAATCATGTCAAATCGAAAAATCTGATGGGAAAATGATTCAATGCCGAACGCACAACTTTGAGGTAGGGAGATGTATCGGGACCAATTTCTCTTCACGCATTGAGAGAACCGAAAGAGAGACACCGTTAAAGGAAGAACCAGAGAACTGAATTTGAATGCGAGTGGGCGACCCAGATGGACTGAATGGAGCTCGTTCCGTCATACCCAGTTTACCGGAATCGAAGCGAATGAGCGTATTTGAGGACAATCTCGAAGCTTGTCAACGACGATAACCGAATCTAGGAAGTAATTAAGTTTCATGTGAAGCCATTCGAAAAATCCGATGACGAGCAATAAAGCCAGTTGACAGGTTTTATAATGAGTTTACAGCGTCGTCAATGGTTACAGCAATCATCTTGAAATGCAGCCAGAGTGCTGCAGCAGCAGCATCGCAAAAGAAATTTGATGGAAATCACCCACTCACAAGCGTAAACAGCCTGATGGCACCAATTGCATTCAATGGGGTTTGACTCACAGCGGAGAAGACCTCCCATCGATGTGATTCTCCTTGCGACTTTGTTGATGTAGCGTTAAGTGCAACATTGCCCGCTGGGCGTGACGGAAAAACATGCTAGTTTTATTTCAACATTTAATTGCAAATGATAGTTTATTGAAGCGTGGATGATGTGCTTAAACGGTTGGCATTCATTACAAGATGGACTGGTGGTTGTAGTTTGGCCTGAGGAAATGCCTTACTAACAGTTTCTGTTCGGCGGCTTCGAACTTGCAGAACCTCATCATTTTCGGATGTAAATCCCCGCGTCTAGCGAAGCCCCATGCTGTCGTCCACCAACGATCCACCATCATCACTCTCACTCATCCCTCGAATCGTTTGCATTCCTCCAATGCAAATACATTCAAATTATGACGAATGGAACATAATTTTCATTTTGTTGGGATGCGCGCAATTGCGTTCTGAAGCCCCGTTTCAAACTGGACTCATTTTCATGATTAATTCAATGGTTTGCCAAGCCATTTGATATTCTCATTTCGCATTCATTCATACTGAAACTGACTGGCAGACGACGGTATCCTGAACCGACGAGCATTCAAATTGGGTGGAAATGAACGTTATTGCGGTGATGGTGAACACTTCCCAGCACTGGTTGCATTGTGGGTGTTTCGATCCCCCCCATCGCCCACCCGTGCCGAGCACAGCAATTTGCAGCCACCTCGACCGACCAGTTCACCGCGATAATGAGCATCCCCGCACCGACTCACTGCAATCAACTAGAAAAACGCTGAACGGCCAGGGGAGAAACTTTTTCGTTTTTTCGTTCATTTCACAGTTTTCTCGACTCATTTCGGTAATTTTCCTCCATTTGTTTTCTCTCTTCTTCGTTTGTCATCGTTTTTGTCGCCCATTCAACGTTCTTTATTTGATGTGCTTTAAATGTTACGTATTATTGGTGGATATGCAAATTGAGCAGGAGAAAAAGAGAGGGAACATAGTGGAAAGCCCAGCGAATCGGATGATTTTTAAAAGACCAAATTGGTGGAAAATAAAACTAATTAAATTTTAATGAATTGTAGCTGAAAAGCAAATAAACGTGAAACGGAACCAAATGATTAGCGAATAGTGGAATGGTTGAACACTGAAAGTCGGTGCCGGTGAGCGCAAATATGGAGGCGGGCATAAGTTAATTGCGTGTCTGATGTTGAATGTGGGCAACAACATGGAAAGCAAACGGCTCGAAGGTCGACAACGCGGTTGGTGGGGTATTGTCTTGAGCTCGAGCGAGTTGTGGGATTCTTCATTCCACGGAGATCTTAGATCCTTCAGATGAAAATTCACTTTGAACAAACGTCCTTCTACGAGGATCACGTCCAGAACTAAGATCTCGCCACGGCTATGCCAACGAGTTTCATTCTACCATTCCCTTTCGGACGGAATAAAAAACCAGTTGCTCCATTTGCTCGACGAAAAAGCCATTTGTCAACCGGGTGATTATCATTCACGCGGTCGTGGCAGGTGTAAACACATTCGACAGCGTTTCGAGAGCCATTCAATTGTCAAAGAATTATCGTGGGCTTGGCTCTGTAATTTGTGGTTTTTCCGAGTGGATATTCTGGACACGAGGTTCTTAGGGGACTCGCCTTTGTTGTTCCCGACCATAACCGGATGACATTCCGGCTAATTGACGAATGTCCTTAATGGATTAGTCGTAATTTACCATTCGGCTTTTGAATGCGTCGTTATCGTTGAGACGAACCTAAATTTCAAAAGGACGCGTTACTCGAAAGGGTTGGACAGCTCATGAAGCTCAGCTGACTGTCAATTCTTGGATTTACGACTCGATTTCGACGAACTCCCCGCCTCCATCTCCACCTTCGGTCAGGTCAGATCGGAGAGCATTGAAGACCTCAGAGCGTTTGCGTCACTAAGTTGGACCAATCGAAAGATTGCCTCGAAATAAACGAAAGGAAAAAATGAAAAATATTTTAACGATGTGTCAAACTCAAATTGTATACAAAAAAAAATAAGAAACATGTAAATTTATTGTGGAAATTGATTCCAAATCGATAAATATTTCCATCTTCGTTTTTCATTTCTGTTTCGTACAACCGGTGAATGGCAACTTGTATTGTTTGTTAAACGTTCGATTGAAATCAATGACAAAATAAAGACAGAAGAAAATTATTATTTTTCAATGTAAAAACTGGTCGTTTTATTTCACGAGCTTTCGCTTGTCTTGAGGAGAGAGCGGATATCTTCGTTCTTTCATCAGATACTCAACACCAGGTAAGGCTACCAACAGCAACCAAACGATCCCACTGCGTCTTTGAAAAAGCTTCAGCACACGGAGTATGCATGCCCTTAACCGATTCACCGTTCAGGACGGGCAACTGGACGACAGAGACGCTGCGTGACGTCGGTCAACTGGCTGAGAGGGAGTAACGGAAACCGACCTAAAGCTTTGGCAAGAATTTCAATAGAGATTAATCCAAAACAATCAATCGAATGAAATTTAATCAGGAACATCAGAAAGAGCTTTCAGTCGGGAGCTTTCTCTCTGCCACTCTCCTTGGTTTGGCAAGCACACAGTTTTCTCGAAAGGACAAACCTGTTGAATTCACTCACGAGAGCTTTTCAGCGCAGCTGCGGGGATATACTTGCCATTGATGCAGCTTGAAACTCACTCCTAGAAGCTTTTTGCAAAAGCTCTCAATCAACTGAAATCTGCCAAGAACCATCCCTTCCCAGTCTTCCAGAACAGAAAAGGACTGCTCAAATTGCTCGGACTATTCAAGAGAGCTTCGAACCACCTGCAGAAGACGCATCCATTTGTAAAGCACCAACGGCAGCTTTCCAACCCAGACGAACCCAACTGAAAATCGAGATGCGAGAGACACAATGAAACCCACCATTGGCTACATACATAAAATTTCATCATTTATTTCTTTTACTTTCATTTCAATGTTCTTCCTTTTCACCGAAATGAACTCATGAATTATCTACAACTTGTTTATTTCGCTTTGTTAATAATATTGATTTGTTGTTTTGCCTTACCTTGGGTTGTTTCGTTGGCTGTAAATCAAATGTTCATTCAAATTACTGAATGTGACAGACAGTGTGTGCTGTCGCATCGGTCATGTCAACATGTCCCCCCCTTTGATTGTTACGCAAACGAAGCTTATGTACAAATGTTTGATCTCAACGAATCGTCCATTCACTCGCAATCAACCGTGAATTCTTGTTCCAGTCAGCTGACCGCCGATCTGTATCTTACATTTTTAATTATATTAATGCTGTCCATTCCGACATAGTTATCCATCAACATTTTCCCATTCACTTTCTCTAATATAAATACTTATCGATTAGATTTTACAATTTTTTTTTTAATTTTTTTCGCTTTTTTTTTTTTTGCTTTCGCTTTTTTTTCTTCAGTTTTTCTTCTTCTTTTTTTCTCTTTTAATGATTCATTAAATTTCCGTTTAATCCGTTATTATTATTGATTTTACTTCTATTTTCTTCTTGTTTCCACTTTCTGTTTCTTTTGTGTTGTGTTTGCTGCATGTTTTTTTTTTTTTAATTCCATTTTATTTGATTTAATTTAATTTAATTTAATTTAATAATTCCTAATAAATAAATTTCTTGCGCAATTATAGTGAATTCCAACACGAAAATTATGGGGTGACAAAATACATGGAAATACGGCTTGTGTGATGTGGATTGAGAGATAGAGATGGATAGAGAAAGAGACAGAAAATTGAAGAGAGGAGATGAGATAACGTAAAAACACAGCTCTTTCGGAAATAAAGGAAACTTTTGCGAGCAAATCACGCCAAGCGACAGAAAACGTTTAAAATTAAATTCGAATCTTTCAGTTTGGATTTCTTCTTTTGCTTTTCTTTCATTTTCTTCGCTTTTGCTTTTCTTTTGTTTCAGAACACAGTTTTCACCATTTTGCATCAACATGCGACCAAGTCAGTCTCACATTTGGAAATTTCTTACAAATTTCTCACATAATAATTATGTTTTTCAGTTATTTTTTTTTTCCTATAATTTTTGTTGCTTTGTTTTTCTTGGATAAATTTGCCACAATGAATAAACTACCGTTCATTTCACATCGAATTACACAAACATCAATTTCCATATATTTTTTCGACTTTCTCCATTCCAATCAGAATTCTATGCTATGTTCATCGTATTTTCTCGCTATTCATTATTTTTTATCATAAAAAAATATACCGAACGAAGCGAGTGAACGGCCACGCAGAGTCATTTGCGGGGTAATGCTGGGAGAGAATGACTGCGGGCTGTCCAAAGATCGAGCTATTCACCTCGCCGTTGGTCCGAGGATGATTATCGCGTAATTGGAATTTTTCAACCCTCCCTGCTTTCATTGCTTCGCCAAGCCATCGTTTCGACGGTTGGCGCTCATTAAATGCACTAACTAACTTCTTGAATAGTCTATCATCAACGGATGCCTTCATCCAGTTTGCCAACAACTGCGAATTCCAGCGTTCGTTCGTCCGTGACCTTGTTCGATTTTCCCTCGCCATTTTGGTGGTTTGCTTCTTGTTTCTTTAGGAATTTCTCGTTTCTTTCTCATTTCTTGTTCCACTTCGTTATTCTTTTGCTTTCATTAATTTGTTTTAATCACAGATCATTTTCATTTTTTTTTTATTTTATTTTCAGTTTTGCCTGCATCAATAGCGTTATTCGTGTTGATTGAGAATGTTTAAAAGGTCAGTGGTGTGTCGAGTCCATGATGAGTAATCCGATATGGCTATGTGGGCTAACGGAACCACAAGCGATCATAACTAAATTTGTTGATAACAATCATGTGAGATGATCACAATTCAATTTCGACTAAATCGCAGTGCAAACGATATTCGTTTCTTGTGTTTTGTTTCATCATTTCTAACGCGAGGAAATGCCAGATATTTGCTGGTCCAATCAGTCGACGTGATCAAAGCCAACGTTTTGGGATTGATCACCGTTCGGGTTAAGGCAGTTCTTGAACGTCTTCGATTTGGTTCCATGATGTTGCGGCAGACCATTGAAGTGGACTCCGCTTGAGTTCACTGGGGCGACACACCGCAAATTGTGAACTGGATAGTGTATTTTTCATCGAAATTTTTCTTTCTTCATTTTTTTTCCCCGTATTTGGCTTGATCAGTTATTTGTTGTGAGAATCGGTAACGCGAGCGCACACACAGCGACCACTGACGGGAGTGGACGTTACCGTGGACTGTCCCGATATTGTTCTTCTCATCGATTCCCTTTCGGCAGTTGAGCTCTTGCAATTTCTGCCTTTTCAACGAAATTGTTTTCCAACATTCTCCTCTCCAATAAAATACGTATTGTTTTTATAATTTTTTCTCAATTTTTATTTTTTTTTTTTTTTATTATTTTAATTTCTCTTAGATTTTTGTTTTTGTTTTGTTTTTAAGTTTATTTTATTTTCAATATAAATAATTGTATTATTCATAATTAATTAATTTAAATTTAAAAAATATGTCTCTCTGTAATTGATCTGTACGAAATTACAAATTACGAAAAATAAAATTATGAATTAATTACTAAAAAAAAAGAGAAAAATGAAATGAACATTTGCATATGATAAGCGTTTGTTTCTTTTTCTTTCGATTTTTCCAATATGTTTTTTTTTGCGCCATTTTCTGTGACATCGCGACCAAAATGATCCATTTTCATCCAAAAACGAAATTTCAGAATTTTTGTAACAACTATAATTTATCAACATTTTACATTTGTTTTTCTCTTCATTTACACGAAAAATAATTTAAAAAATAAAGAAAAAAAAAAACAAAGAAAGAATGAAAGCCAAAATGGTTCAACAAAAATGTTTCTGTCTCCTTCTTTTGTCATCGAAAAGGGGCGATGTGGAGAGCAATGCGTCCGATCGAGCAGTCGATTCGAGGGGTCGATCGGCGTCATTGGTCCAGATCGCCGTTAATATTTAACGGCTAACAACTCGCACAACAACAACATAATTAAGCTCGGTCTCAATATGAAGACAAGTGGATCCATTTCGAGATGAAACTCTTCACCGATTCACGCGAGCGGGCTCGACCGTGGCAGTGCAATTGATTTAATGCGTTCGCTGCTCAGTTCAGTTTTCCGTTCAATCAAAGTCAAACGATTGAGTTCGAAGAGAGTGAAGGGGTGGGAGACTTGGGGTAGGAGGGACGATAGGGGCGGGAGATTGACAAAATTTACAAAGAGTGGCCGTATTTAACCTTCGATTTCGGTGTCGGCCAACCATAGGCCGAAATCGGCGGTTAGTCAATTGTACTGCAATTGAGCACTCCAAGTTCGTTGGTGGGTACGCGGTGGTCCGCCACCAGTGGCGATCACCGACGGAGTTACAACCGTGGCGGTTGTGTGATGTCGTCGCGTTTTCGATGAAATATTTTCATCGTAGTGTCGCGATGACGGGTGCTTTCTCGTAAGCCTAGTATTTGGTGGCATCGAGTTGATCGAATTACCGAGGATTATCGCGTCGCCTGTGTGAGTTTTGATTTTCAATTTAATGGCGTTTGGGATGATTATGTCTTTGGCTCGGTCCCCCGATGATCCATTGATTTGTTGTTGCCCGTTGGTTTGACTCTGGATATTCGCATAGGCATTGTTCGATTGCGCATTGTTGGCTCCGGCAACGGCACCGTTTGACCTCTGCTGCCCTGAATGGGGTGGCGATG